>CM023201.3:52821800-52887600 GCA_004115045.4 Sinella curviseta
TAGAAGCATCAAACATCTTTTGGGCTTTTGGGGTCGATTGACTGCATAGAAAAGATAGAGAAATCGTCGCTACATCACTTTTATTACTTTGTTACAATCATCGCTTCATTTATACGAAGACGAAAAGGTCCTAATTTTCGAGTTGTGGTAGGAGTCGTGTTAGCGTAAATCTTGCCTTTTGGTGGTGACGACGAATCCCAATTCGCCATTCATTTATGAAACATATGGCATAATTTGCCATTCAACCATTGCACTGCTCATGTAACATGTTATTGTTTTGGTGAAAGTAGTGAAGATATGTCAGTAACTCGTAACTAGTTTAGATGCCCATAAATAACTCAATTGAACGAGGCTGAAGCGTACACACATGTGGTTTATATGGAACACGATAATCAAATTGAAGAAGCGTCAAGCGTGATGGTATGCTGGTTGTGGTGAAAGTCAGTATCTCACAGCTACAGCAATTGGGATGGGACAGGAACACATTACATCACAAAATTTATTGTTTGCCCATGTTCTGCTTGCTCGTGCATTGTTCGTATAGCATTCTGTAGACTGGAGATGCCTTTGCCCACGTTGAATTCTAACCATTGGATCCAACCTTCTATTCTTTAGCTCTACGAACTTGTAGAAGAAAGGTCAAATTCTTCAAATCTCAAAACACTGCATATTGGTTGCAAATGCTCTTGTTAAAAGGTGTTTTAGGTTAAAGCTTGACTTTGTCAACAACTTTCACTATCGTGAATATATGAATACGAACTCAATTTCAAGTAGTGTAGAGTCAAACGAAGTTGAAATAAAGTTTCTAGTTTTGACAAAAAGTTTTATGATCCGAAAATGATTGCATGAGGATCCGTACACCGATACTGTACGTATTACTGTCTCGTATGCACAGCACATGCATTCAATAAAGCTATAAAAGACAAAATAGTCAAACATTGTTAACCTCACATTTTATTTTTCCTTGATGTAATTTGCAGGTAATTTGATGGTTATTCTTGTCGTAACGCTACACTGGCGGATGCGGTCTATCACAAACTTTTGTTTAGCTAACTTGGCATTTGCGGATTTATGCGTTGGGATATTTTGTGTTTATCAGAATATTGTAACGTATCTTATGGACAGGTGAGTTAATGAATAATATAATTTTATTGTTATGATTAGGTATCTACTTTCACCACGTGCAATGATGTACTTACTCATGTGCTGTCAATTTTCATTTTCTCTCTCATAGCTGGGTATTTGGAGAATTTATGTGCAAGATGTACCATTTCATCAACAGTCTGAGTACTACGGCCTCCGTCCTCATTCTTGTAGTCATCTGCATTGAACGCTACTTGGCCATAATTCATCCCATGACGTGTAAACAAATGCTAACGCTGAGCCGATTACGGGTAAGGATGCACTATATATGTAATATTTGTAATATTTCTTTCTTCGTACAGGTTATTCAATACTTTATTACGCATCTCCAATAAAGTATCCTAATTAAGGAAAATTCTCAATCTCATTTTCAAATTCAAAATTGCGTGTTTCAAAGTCATTTCAGTACCCATTTGTTCCACGTACAGAAATTTTAGTTATTTACATGATTTGACTCTGAGAAAGGTACATTGCATAAAATGGAGGTAATTTAAATCGTTTTTTGTAGTTTCGAAGGGTTTTAATATTTTATCGGTAATCATAAATCCGGCTTCTTAACTTGCCCTTCTAAAATGCAAAGAAAACACATTTGAGTACAGCACACGCAAGTCGCAAACAAAAACGATGGAATTTATTTAGAATCACGTATTGTTCCGACACTTTTATCCAAAGGTAAAAATGAAGAAAGTCGCATGAAAGTCGTAACGTTTAAGCTGAACTTGCTCTATTTTTTCATTTTTTTCCCTTTGTTCAATAAATTTTCCACTTGGTTGCACAAAGTCGTTATTACATACCTAGCTGACTGGTAGCATGGCCGAATGAAAGTGAAATGCTCAAAACGCTACTGAAAAAATGCCCATTTTGCAGTTTTACTTATTTTTGCAAAAACGAATATAATATATAACATGGTATACTGTTTGTACTAGAGATCGTTATATTGTATTATGTTTTAAACGTGATTTCCTAGTTTTCTGTTGTGTTGTACTTTGTATGAGACACGGTAACATTTTCCGTTCGTGCTGTTAAAAAACTATTGCCTGAAGACAGGTTGAGATTGAATTGTTGAACATAAGGTATATGGACGATGTAAGTGAATGATACAGTTTAATGCATGTATGCTTGTATATGAAAAAAATCTGAAAAATTTAATTGTAAGCCCAATTTTCTCGTTAATCTTGAGACGTTGACTCCTTCCTGGCTTGAGTCTTATTTTTAAGAGTTGAAATTAGTTTAGTATATTGCCTAGGCAATATCTTTTCATCGTTTTCCTAACGAGAATAATGTTTTATGTTTTTTTCATACCATTCGTTGACCTTAGTTGCTTGAGAAGGTGGGCGTTGAAGGTTTTTAGTCCAACTATCCCTCAGGAAACCAAGACTGTAACCGTTACTACTACCTTAATTTTTGAATCATAAAAAGTCGTTTGTAGTAGTATGAACTAAGCTTTGGATCAAAGCTGTTGAAAGTAAATGGAGTAAGATCTACTGAATGATTACTGGTTCAGTTGCGATACTTGGCGCATGTAATGCAATGCGGAAAACATCAAGTGAAATAGAATAATACACTGCAGTTGCAGGTATATACATACATACGGTAGGTCTTTAAGCATATAAGCAAAAATGCTTTCATAAATGACCAGAAGGTTTGATTTTACTTAAGTACTTTTCCGGGGTATTTTTTAGTCATAGGTATAATACCTCAAGTAATTTTGTAATGTATATGAACGCATTCAGTCTCTTTTAGAATACTACATAGATAACTTAATTTGATCTTGGGCTTCTGGCTAAAAGCCCTGAAGAAAACTATGCGCCGACTATTTTTCCTTTCACTTTGTACTTTTTACATTGTACTTTGTACATATTCACTTTTGACATAACGGACTTTTCAGAATTCTTGATGTATATTTAGAGTATAGCTTCTTCTCGATAACGGTAGAAATAAAAATCATAATTTCCAAATACAATTTTATCACTAAAAATGTATGTATAGACATGGCAACCACATGTTTATAATAACTAGGAATTTCTGTATTGATAATTTTACAGATCCCAGAT
This sequence comes from Sinella curviseta, assembly GCA_004115045.4. Taxonomy (NCBI): domain Eukaryota; kingdom Metazoa; phylum Arthropoda; class Collembola; order Entomobryomorpha; family Entomobryidae; genus Sinella; species Sinella curviseta. The sequence goes on from CM023201.3 coordinate 52,824,998, forward strand.
ATAGCCTTGTAAAGAGGCGATAATTGTGAACTAACTGAAAGTTCCAAAATCCCATAACTGTTTTCAGGATTAGTAGTGATAGTAACATTGCATTGGGTTTGCGCTCTCTCGTTCAGGCTGAACTTCTCTTATTATGCTTTGGTACCATAAAAGGACATGTGCCAGTCAGTACACGTTATTCACGATAATATTTTGTTCAACCAGTATCATTACCATTTATCATTCTCTTCTACCTTTGACCAAGTTCATTTTAATTTATGTATATGTGATTTCAACGGAAATGACGATAAAAGATAATTACCTACCTAGGTAGTAGAAGTTTTGATAAATTCATTCTTTGTTCAGTACAGAACCTGTTTGTATATATATTATTATAAAATTCTCGTGCGATTAAAACTATTTCCGCCGCCAGATTTTGGTCGTTATTTGTGAACTATTTGTCATAGTAATTTTCCATACTTATGAATTAAATACGTATTCGCAGTAACGAATCTTCTTCGTTGAACCCACTATAGGGCCAGGACACAACAAAAGTGTTGACTATGACCTTCATGACTATCATAATTCCCAACTTTAGTTTGTAGGGGTTCTCGTTGGTTAAATTACTAGTACTAGTAGAATGTTACTGAAAATACGATTACCCTTACGTGAGTTGAATCGAAATAGACAAGTGTGAATTATTTGGGAATAGAATCACTTTTATGAGAATCGAATTAAGCGCTTGCCAAACCAGAAATAATTACATTTTAGGGTTTTGAGATGTAGGTAATACAATTGAGAGTAATTTATTTATAGGAAACTTGAGTATTATAATTATTTAGTCAAATTGTTAAAAGAAATTAAAGTTAAATTAAATTGTTATTGAAAGATACGCAATCAAACTATTCAAAACTGAAGAGCTCTTCTAACTCAAAATTATTACTTCAATAAAATACTTAACCTAAAGGATTACTCTATATTCAATATCTTTATATCATTCAATATTACCCTACCTACTTAATATGTTCCCAATATGAACCCGAATTATGATCCCGCAATAACAATGTAACCGCAGCCTTGCTGCAATAGGAGGTTACACGTTACGCTGCAACTAAGTTGCCCCACCGAAGCGTTGCAGAATCTGGGCTTAGTCCTTGACCAGTGACCAGACTCTGATAATGACCACCCCAAACTCTAATTTGCCAAGTTCACAATTTTTACAATAGATCACTTACAATTCGTGATCTTGGAATCATTTATTAAAATCTTAAACTAGTTAATCACCTTAAATGCTAGGCGGAATCGTATCCAAAGGAAGAGACGAACACTGGCAAGAGAATGGCAAGGGTCACGAGACAGCTACGACGCAAGTGGGCGTTTTACCAAGACACAGATAAGGCTGACTCAAATAGTCACAGGGTGGCTAAAAGAATAAATATAACTACCTTTAGAATTTATTTTTTTCACTCATCATCTTAACACTATAATAATTAAATAGTTATCATTTTGATAACTTACCACTCAATCTAAAGTGCCACTCAACTGACTTGGTTTCTTACGTTGTCTAACCGATTGGATCGAGAACTAAAATAAGACAGAAAAGTTATTACTCTAACGATACATTCTCTATCTATTAATTGACACCCACTAAAAATAATTTTCCGATTCTGAATCTATATATATTTATTACCTTATCAAAATGACGCTCAACCCAGGACTCCACGTACTACCGGCAATGAGACACCCAAAGTATGAACATCAACTAAAATTACAAACACGAATACTATTAGCAGTTATCCTAATCCATAATTACCCACAACCAATTAATTATAACCCACCAAATTTGTAACGTTCAATTTAAAAGTAGATTACCTTATAGTGAAAAGGACAATGAAATGTCACAATCTTCCTGGAATAAATCTTCAGGGAACTTTACTTCAGAAAACTTAATTGTTCCTGCACAATAATGTACTTAAATACAAATTACACTGTTCAAATTACTATTAAGAGACAAAAATACAAATAAGAGACCTTTTGCAAGATCCTGCCCTTTTATAGACTTTGTGGTGACCTAAATAGGTTAAACATGGTCAGAATACATGCACTAATACTTATCCATGAATTAATGTTTGCAATCATTCATTTTTAACTTTAACATGGCTCTGAATACCTTTCCTTTAAATTAATACATGTACCTATGTCCATAATTCACATATACAAAGCCCATGTCAGTGATTTTCCATTATGTTCTATTTCTCGCACGAATGCACATAAAGTTACATGATAGTATACATATAAGACAGAAGACAATGACAACTCAATATTTTAATATATGCACACTTTCAATGGTAAGTCCATAAAAGTGTATAGACAAAGAAATGTCTTTGTTCTAGTTGGAAAATCGTATGTAAAATAGATGCAATGTCCACTTCATTCATCTTGTTCTTGCTATAAAACCTAAACCATGTGTGGTAGCGCAAATTCCTCTTGTGACAGCGTAGCTATGACTCTCGGAGATATTTACATGTAATTAGTTTTTATATGTCACTTCTAATATGCGTGGGCAAATGAGTTTTGTCCATAGGTCACGACTACTACCTTCACTCTTAACATTTTAAAGCTAGTAGGATAATAGAATATCCCATGGCTGCTTGTAGGATAATGGCATACCCCAAGCATATTGTAGGATAATTGAATATCCCGTGGCTGCTTGTAGGATAATAGCATACCCCAAGCCCATTGTAGGATAATTGAATATCCCGTGGCTGCTTGTAGGATAATAGCATACCCCATGCCCATTGTAGGATAATGGTATGCCCCAAAAAGTGGACGATAGACAAAGAGTAAGGAGTCTACTACCATGTTGTTTGGTAGTGGTATACCCAAACAGCGTTGCATATAGGCAAAGAGTAAGGAGTCTACTGCTGCCTTCACTCTTTGCGTTATACTGGTAATGGTATACCTTACGGTAGTGGTTACCCATGCGTAGGTACGGCTAGTCATTGACAAGGCAGTGATGTTACTTACACTGCTTTATGGTCATTGACTACTATCCAAACGTACCTACCTATCCAGTAGGATAGTGGTATACTACTAGCGTAGCGTATGATGCGTAGCGTACGGCAAAGAGTAAGGAGCAGAGTAAGTAGTCTACTCTCCCTTCACTCATCATGCGTTATGCATTGAAATACATACTGTGAAATTCTGCCTTTACAAGTTGCATAGGTAATTCAGCTAGGATAAATTCATCCAACCGTAACTTTGTACTTCTCATTAAACATTTTGTCACGTACATAATACGCCTCTGAAATGGACAACAAAATGAATAGGTAGTAAGTACCACATAGTTAAGCTTTCGGTAAACCGCAAGAAAGTGCTTTCCATTTCTTTCGTTTTATGCATTTTATTCCATTACATTTATAGTTGTAGAGTAGTTGGATTCAGTGGAAACGACAACTTTGATCATTAGTGCATTCCGTCTCATATTCACATTACGTGAATCACTTAGAGAATAATATGACGTAGCGCACGTTACGTAGGACTTTGTAATTTTGTTCTATCAATCTGTTCATCCTGTCGTTTACGCTCTCTTCTAAATCATTTTACAAAACGTTTTTCGATGTCGTTTCCTCATCGGCGTTCTCCAGTTCCTATTTACTTTCAGGTAGACCTGATCTCGTTAGGGACCCAAATGAATACACTAGAAATATCGACTTGCAATTACAGTTAAGTTACAGTTTTTCTAGCAGTAAATATCAATACCATGCAACGCGTTACTTTCATAATACTTTACGCCGCGACGGGATCTATATAGCTCCGTTGTCGCTTTACTACCTATAGGTTTTCAGTCAATCTATAGAATTTGCAATAGTCAATGAAAATGATACTATGTGGGGAGCAGAACAACATATTTACGGCTTAGCTAAAACAGAAGGCATGTTAAAATTAGTATTATTTACACAATGCGTGCACCAACCACGAAATCTGCAAATGTATAGAACGTAATATCTACGCAGTACTTTCACGTATGCATACTCGCAATCAGTGTTTACTTTCACCAAATCATCACAAAATGCCCTAGTAGCTTTCACTTCACACGTCCTGTAACACATCTAGAAGCGTTTGAGTAATGGATACCATTTGAATAAAGCTGCAAAATTAATTATATGATTAATGTTTTCATAGTGGAATTCTAAATAGACTCTCTCATTTCCTTTGAAATTCTCTCTAGATAACCATCGTTTTTGTGTGGATCTTAAGCGCAGCCATCAGCTCCCCTCGTTTCTACTACTTCAGTACCATTAGCATGCCCTTGCCAAATGATCAGTACGAAATCCTTTGTCTGCCCAATAGAACCAAGTACAACTCCAAGTTGATGGACATGATCAGCATGACAGTACTCTTCTTGATTCCCCTGACTATCATTACTATCCTCTACACTCACATTGGAATTGTTCTCTGGAAGAGTAGCAAAAATCGGATGTCAGCTTCATCTACACCGTCAGCTTCCATGGAAAGTAGCACAAGTAGCGGCTGCTATTATCGTGAGACGGATCATAACATTATTCAAACGGTAAAGTTGACCCTACTTCCTGTCGCTGTAAGTAGCCAGCATCAGAACAATCATCACCATCCCATTCCAGGAACAAATCTTGAGGGAGAACATATCCCCACTCCACAACACCGGGGAAGTTCATCTGCCCAACAACCGGAAAGATCCTCTTTAAGCTTTCCTTCTCCATTCCTTTGCTTCCAGTGTCGGAGCAAAACGAAGAAACACAGGAGATCTTCCAGCAAAATGGGAAGAATGATGGAAGTGCAAAATATAAATAGTACACCTTCCCCAGTTGGAAGTAGAGCGTGCAAAAATTGTATGGTCAATGCCGCAATGAACGAACATGCGACAACGATTGTACTGGCAACAGCAGCAGAAGTAGGTGGGGGAATAGGGCAGGAGCTCACCGTGAATTGCAAAACGTGTAATCATCCTTACGCTCATCAACGACCTTATTATCCACCGGGCATGATAATTTCCTCATCGTCTGCTGATGAGGCTGTTGAGACAACCAGTTTTATTAAATGTTGTCATAATCGTAAAGAGAATTTGTCTTGCGTGACCCTTGCCAAAAATTCAAAGAGTGTTCCAGACAATTTGCAAAATTGTACAAGAAACGATGCGAGTAGCTCGCCAATCATCACCACATGCTGTGGGGGCAAAGAAAGAAGACCAAGAAATATTTCCCTGAGGAAACAAGGTACACATGAGAAGTCGGTAACTTTTCGGGCTGCCGATAAAAGTCCTCCTTCTCCTTTTTGCGATAGGAACTGTTCATGCATACTGGAAGGGAAAAGCTCAACAACAGAGCCCATTGTTCTGGTAAAATTTGACAAGAAAAAGAAGCAATCAAACAAGAAAGGGAATAGGAAAAGTCAATGTACCATTCTGATGAATACAAAGAGCTGTCATGGGAGTGGAGGCTATGCTGGAACAACAACTTGTCTTGGAAGTAGAGGTGGCATTTGTGGTGGCGTTGATGGTACTATAGTAGGTGATGATGGCGTGGAAGTAGATCCTTCCCATGTAATCCCCGTACCACCAACCAAATTTGATTGTGCTATTTACCATCAACAAAATATTGAATGCAGTGGCAGCAGAGAAAGCAGAGAAAATGGGAATGATAATCACATCACAGGGAACAATGTTGTCGGAAATGGAACTTTTTCTGAATTACATTATCGTCATCGTCAGAATAATACTTTACACAAAAAAATTTCTTTTGAGCACAAAAGAAACTTGAGTACAGACTCTGGAATTTCCGGAATGCGATCAACTACAGGACGAACCAATATTGAGGGTGGATCTTGTGACCAGAATTTTGATGGGCATTATTTACAAACAGCTAGTAGTGGAACTTCATGTCCATCTTGCGGAACGAGTTGTATGGAATCACACCAACTTTCCAGGTGCCATCATCACCATCAAAGTAACTTCATTTCTTCTTGCGGATCAAGTTCTCAAAAATTCTCCCATTTTTCAGTCTCTAATGGATCGACCTTACCTGGAGTTGCCGTAGCTGCTCCGTCAGCTCCAAAACGTATTCGTAGGTTGAGGGTCGTAAGAAGCAGCAAGTACGGTACGAGCGCACTCTTGTCAAGGCGAAGAATCATAAGAATGCTCATAGTTGTCGTACTTGCGTTCGCCCTTTGTCATTTGCCATTCCATGCCCGGAAAGTTTGGCAGTACTGGAGTCCCAAATGGGCTCCGTATCAAGCCGGAAGTGTGTTCAGCACTCTATTAACTCCCATCACATTCCTCATAATGTATGCCAATTCGGCTATTAATCCTCTCCTGTACGCGTTCATGTCAAAAAAGTTTCGAATGAGTTTCAAGGATCTCCTCTGCTGCAAAATGAGACATTCCCTGAGGATCAGTAGAAATGCGTCGGTGAGGTCAACACATGCTGTTGCAGTGTGACGGATAAATATGTCGAGCTTCAAACAAAAACTTTTCTATGTCCCATATAAGCTCTTTAACTTTTTTTCGTCCAACGAGGGAGCTTGTCCAGTATAAAATGTAATCTCAGGTTGAAATCGCACGACTGGGTAAAAACCTTGTTGGACGGAATACCAAAACATTTCTCTTGGGAGATTCTACAAATACATTTCAACTTGTCAAGTCAAGCACTACTCCCTCTGCCCTTGAAAATGTCAGTAGGAAAATTTGTAACACATCATTTATGTATCTTGTGTCAATTCCTACGTTATTTGTACCTGCCCTGTGTATATTAGTTTGTAGCTTTTACAGATTAAAAATACTCGTAATATACTAAAATATATTAAAAGTTACGTCTAGATAAGTAGTAAATGAATTATGACGAATTTTTTCTTTCATTTCTTTCATATGCAGCGCAGCAAGAATTTTTACTAATAGTTATTGTGCAGATGACTTTCAAAATGAATACGAGTATGCGTATATTTGAGCAAAAATATGTCCTACTTACGCATGATATGATGAATTTGTGATGTTTCCATTATCTACATGTGATCATCTTGTGTTAAAATGGCAAGTAATTATTATTAGGTAATAAGTTACATTCGTGGGTATATTTTTACCATGGACCGACAAAAGGTTTTAATGTTTATTAATAATAACAGAAAAATGTTGAATTGGTCTAAGGGGTCTAATAAGTGTCAACCGGATACAGACTGACGAATCTTAACATTAAAAAACACTGTAGAAGTTCTCAACATATTACATATACATACATACCTAGGTACATTGGTCTGCCTAAGCAGGCAAGCATAATATTTAGTAACCGCTGCAGTTTCGGTGAGGCTAATTAGTTCCATGGAAAATCGAATTAAACCTAGATTTTTAATGAATTGGGAACATGGAATTCACATGGGATTGGAAACCAACTTTTTGGTCCTCTTCGTTATGTCCTTCCTGTATATACGTTATACTATTTAGCGTGCGTATTTTTCTTTAAGTGATAGCTATATTTGGAAATCCTTGTCCTATTTACAATATAAAAAATCTTGAGTCATAATCGCAATTACTAAGAAGGTCTTGTATAGTTAAATAGAAAATTGGATAAATATGTTAAGATATTTCAATGTTGTAATATACAGTATTCATTGTGATTGTCCCATCTTGTATTGTAATGTATATAGTGTAGAAGTATTAATGTGCCAAAAATCAAAAAATTCTCTTCCAAAATAAATAAATATACTTGAACTTCTACTTTTCATTTCAATATATTGTATTTTCAAATAAATTATGAAACAAAATGATACTATGCATTCTCGTAAAATTATATCTTAAATTTCGACTAAATATTTCAATTATAATATAATAATTTTAAACATGCAAATGATCAATCTGCAATATAAATTCATATTGAAAAATTATCTTTGGCAAATGTCTATTTGTGCTAATTTTTCATGGAAACTTGGAAGGAAGCAAAATTTAGTTGATCGTATTTACCGATAATAAAAAATGTCATTTTACTGGTTTATGCACGTTACATAAGCCATAGCCAAAACTGGCCGTATCAACAGTGCATATGCCAATGTTGATCTACTAATCCTTCCACATTCTTTCATTCACATTTTCTGGACTGTTTCCATGGTTCTCCTTGTTCATAGTGCTTTATTATGGGTAAAAAGGTATAACTAGTCCATCTGCCTTTTATAAAAGAAACTAAGCAAACGTGTAAAGGCTGTATAGGTTTGCATATAATGCTTAATACGTAAATAATAGTTGCGTGTGTGTCATAACTGATGCGAAAGCGAGAACCATGGAAACTAGCGAAAAAAGTGAAAACCAGTGCTTTCTCCAAAGAAAATAACAGCTTGCGTTCTACGATACACTCTGCTGCTACCAAGCCAAATATCAACACAGAGTGGCACTTGGCTAGACTACAAAGCTTGGCTTTACCTAAAATATTCACGTAGCCATGATAATTTGTCCATACATGCACAGAGTATAAATTCCCAAAGGTTATTCTTGTACCATTTATCATCATCATCATGATCCCCATTCACACGTACGCTTATCTCATTCTTATTCACGACAATCTTATGCCAACGCAGCGAGTTATCTACAACTGTTGAAAAGGACAAAGACACTTTGAAGGAAGACGTGGATTTGAAAGAAGAGAAAGAAAAACTAAGATCCACCCATGCCATTAGATTCCAATACTGTGCATTTGTGTGCTATGCCAGAACTAATACCTAATTCCACCTACATACGTCTTGCTGGCAAGAAGTGGAAATCATCTTTATGAATGAGGGAACGGGAAAAGAAACAGTGACACAATTTACAAAATATTTAGGTACGGCCCAACAAAACAATGTTGCCATCGTCATCTGCTATAAATGTTTCGAGCGTTCCAACAAAAAAACAATATGGACACTTGTCAATAACAAATGGCAGCAAACGAGACAACAAAGAAATCGAGCTAGCAATACTAAAGAATTTATTTTTTCGTACCAAAAATAAAAAGTCACAGTAGAAATAGGCTATGCATAAATGCAACGCACATGCGACTTGAACGAACCCATTTGGACTGCACTGTAAAGCTAAATTGCTCGTTCGTTTATGGGTTTATGAAACGATGATAGAATTTGGGAAGGAGCAACAGCGATCAATTGCGTTTGACATACACAAAATATAAACACTGGTGAGTTCTGCTGTAGATGTTTGGTGACAAAGATACTGGATACGTTTAATTTTCACAATATAGATAATGTTAAAATAACTAGTCTGCTAGTCCAACGTGCATCATCAAGTTGTCACGAAAATTGAAATGACTTGGAATCTAAAAACGCGTTCAACAAAGCAATTGGAGCAAAAAAATACGTTAAAGCTCCGGTTTTTTAATTCTTAATCTTCGCTTTCTCATAAGATTTTAGGCAACCCTGACCTTATGTAAAAATAGGAACTCTGCCGTATAATCCATGCCACATGCATTTGTATCTATTCAAAACTACATTTAACAGGAAAAATGTTTCAATATAGCTACGGCACATCGATAGTCTCATCTGCTTTGAGCAAGAATTGCCTATTTCTTACACTATACATATCTCTAGCTCCAACTTGAAATAGGGTTTTTAATCTATTTTTACTTTACTGTAATTGAGTTCTGTCCCAATCTCTAGTCGTGCATATTTGACATATGGCAACCTTTCCAATCTGGAAACATAACAGTTATGTCAGAATCCTAAGGGTAAGGACATTGCAGCAGGGCACATGGACAGTTTATAAATAATCAGAAATACAAGCACATCACTCGTACTTTCTTTTTTGAAGACTAAAAGATGAGAGATGCATACCAATCATTTTGATTTGGTGAAAGCTGCATCCAAAAACTATAAACTAGGTATTTGCAAGATACGTTTTATGCGTATGGCTTCAGAGAGATATATCATATTCGTCAAGTCATGCATAAGGCAAATTCGACCACTCGACTCTACTACACGCGTTTGAAGCATACATATTAAAACATTTCACAGTTAGATGCGATAATACCTATAGTTTGCGATATAAATGTACATATATTAAGTATATACCAACTGCTTGTAAAATGGAGTGCTCATAAACCTACAATAATCGTAATATATTTCTCTCGTTTCATGATCGATCACTGTGGTGATAAGACTGCTATACTTAATATACTATAATTTGGATTCTGTGTCTCCACAGCCGTCCACACTGCACTGACATCTAACATTCGTATTTTATCTTCTGCAGTTTCATATCTTACATGGAAAACCACTTATAAGCTATATACTTGAGTCGGTCGAGGTAATGCTTTATGTATCTAATACGGGTATTTTTATGTAGAGTGAAAACAAGAAAAAATACGAACTTGATTTTCAATGAAATGGCATTTCATGGTATATGGTATTATCTTGTGCAAAGTTTGCTCAGATTTACATTGTTACTAGGATTTTTACTCTTATTGTATTTACCTTCTGCATTTAGCACACACAACAGTCGCAACTCACCTCACCTAAGCGCATTTGTCAGCATTCAGCGGACAACCTTTCACTTTTTACGTTTTTTCACGCAGTTAATCTTGTCCTCACGACTCGATACCAGAGCAACGTCACTATATATGTATGTATGCAATGTAGACCGAGAGTGCTATTAAATATAACATAAAGCAGTGGAGAAAGCTTGAAAGGTTCCGATTAAAAGGAAAGGAAGAAAGGGTTTGATTTGCTCATCATTTGGGAACAGAACACAGTCCTTGTTTTGTCTATCCATCCAGCTCACACAATATTTCAAAGCACTTTCACTAAGACTTAGATTTTCGTTACTCATTATGTAAGGCAATTCATGAAAGTGCGCGGTTGATTTTTAACTTTTAATGACCACTTTTAATGCATTTTTACTACAGTGCATATTAAAAATAAAAACATACAATATCACTATATTATTATATGTTTCCCTGCTACAACTGAGGTCAGCGAACTCAATTTACTCAGCATTCATCAATTCACAAATTTTGTTCTTAAATTTCAGCATTGTGCACAATTACAATATTGTAGATGCATAATTTTAACTCACCCAAAACTCATGACAAATAACTCGATGTTTCTATTGTAATTATTTGTATTTATGTACCGTAGATGAACAATCTGTAATCAAATCAAACCATCAATTTAATGCGTCTATTCTCCATATATAGCAAACAGCAGAATGAAGTACCAATACTCTTAAATGCTAATTCTTTCGACTTTTTACAACCCATATTTCATTCCCTGCTTGCACACAATCACCATGTTTCCAGGTTATCATTGATTGTCCAGCCAAGGAGTTTGATAAATAGAGGAGGAAACAATGCAGTTTTGGTGTGAGGAAAAGTTTCTCATTTACATGATTCTGAGGTTATAAACAACCGAAACCAGCGTCGTTAGCAACTGTTTGCCGTTGAAATGTTAGCATTCTTGGGTTCCCTAAATCAAGCAAAATCATGCAGACATTTCTCATCTTTCTACATTACCAATCATTGCGCCTATCCATGAAATATTCGGCTGATTTACTGAATTTTCATGGCTCCTTACATCAAAATGTTAGGTTCATAAATATTAGTAATCTACCTACATCGTTTCATTAGCAATGCATACTAGTTTCCACACATAATGGAATTTTTCATAAAGTGATGTGATGTACTGAGTTGTGGCTGCAATTCTTTCTTTCTAAAATTAGTAGTTATTGCACAATTTTCTTTGATCGAAATGAATTGTAATCCAACAACATGAGAGAAGCTCATCTAACATGAGTTTCATTGTACACATATGTAAGGCACATTATATTCAGTGAGCTGATAGGGTATATTAATGAAATTAGCGTTTCATTGGGTAAGTTTTACCGGAAGCGATTCAAATTTAGAAGGGAAATTATTTCCATTGCACGAAATTCTACATATGCAATTGCCTAGTCTGCTTCTAGTATAGTTGTTGATGCTATGTTTACTGAAATCATAGCTCTACTCTACAGTCAACAGTAGGGAGTTTTTCTCTTTTGCTTTTATTCACAGTTCATACAAACTAGCAAAATGTAAAAGAGAGAAAACAATAATGTTTGCACAATGGATGATAAATGTTCTTTTCTCTGTAAATTTAAGTAGACTAGACTGATTGCGAAATTTATTTCACGTCTTAGACCTTTAGCATCAAACAAGCGAGACAACGAAATCATGAAACGTTCCTGATTTAGCAACAACAATAACTCAAACAATTACTGAATATTGGGAAAGTTTGCTCAAGTGTAAAACTCTCGGAGCAAAAATGAAAAACCCGTAACATTTTTGATTGTAGAATATTTAATCTATTTATTGTGTTATATACAGTAAACAAAAAATACTTTCTGTCATCAAACTAGTTTCGCCGCAAATATGTATGTATTTTCATAAAAGTTATTTTACCTGGCTAATGAACTGTTAAAGTAGCTGGTGCTTTAGAAAGAAATGTTTTAAAGGTCTGTTTAGTATATGCACATTTAATGAACATGTACATATAAAGCTATATGCACTTTAGTTTCATTATGAGTATCCTCCTCTTATAAACAAGCATTCAAATATCAGATAATTCATGAAAACACTCATGATGTTAGAGAATTGCACTCAAAATGTATCCACTTGAAATGAAACTCACTCAGCGTAATGAAAGTAACTATTGTCACAAAAATATTTCGGACCAGTAAGTTGAATATGATTTTATATATTTTGTATATGGATATGTATAATGTTTTATTGCAGAAAGAACGAGTTCCCGTGCGTCCGGGAAATTATGTGCCTCTAAAACTGTGTAAATCCTATCGTTTCAACTACCCTTGAAAAAAAAAACTTTTCCGATTTCTGAAAAATATCGTTTGCATTTCATTTATATTTCATATTAAACCAACCCACCATTTTACCTGAAATTTATCTGAATCTTCCAGCATTGGTGTTGGCCTTCTTAACTACGCTTGTAGGATCTGCGGTTGAATTATTTGTGAACGGTTTAGTACATTATAACTGCTGCTCAGCTTTATCATCACATTAAATTACCGTTCCATTCAATCTTTTTCATTAGGTATATAATACGTATTAATTGTAACTGTAACACAATCACAAAAAACTTCGTACCCACCCAAAATCAACTGCTTGGCTCTTTTACAATGATTTCTATTTGTGATTTTCTGTATTTTATTATTTTATACATATTATATCATGAAACATAAAACTGAAATTGCTATTCTATAAATTTTCGTATTTTTAACCGTTTTCCTCCAAGCGAGTACATAACAGAGGTAAAACATCACTTTCAGAACGTTGTTAAATATGTATATCTCAACATCAGCATCCTATAAGGTAAGCCATTCCGTTAGGAATAAGGATATCTTACGTAAGAAGTTATATAATATGTTACTTTGTCAGCTATCGTTTTTATTAGCCTCTTGACAAATACCCACAAAGAACGCGATCATACAGTTCATATGTATATATATCAACCATGACCATAAAAATGTCAATAGACTGTACTATGAAACTAAATGTATTTATTCTCAGAATATATTTATACATACTAGCTAGTGCTTTTACATAAAACATTACACTGGCTATGACGAAGACAAAATGTAATTTTCTTTATAAAGTTCAAACAAAGTGGATTGTAAATCACCAAAGGTTTCGGTAACAGTTAAATTATTATGATAAAATATATTCTATTTCCTTTTAACCATTCATATCTGGATCTGGGTTCGGATGTTCCTGTAATATTTGCATTTAGAGATGTGGAGTGAAGATCACAGGCGTATGTAATTGCAATTCCCGAAGGGATAAATAGATTAGCGAAACTGCTAATCGATGGAAAAACAGCTTTTAGATGAAGCAGAACGTTACCTACCTACTCGTCCGTTTCAGGACTTTTCTCCGTAGATTCATCACAAATGTTTTAATGGATTTTTTATATATAGGTACTTTCATAGATGAGTCAAATTTAATTTATTTATGCACTTACTCTTCCTAGTAAGTATGCCTTATATTAACTTAGCTGTCCGTCTTGCGACAACTTGCGAGTCATGCCAATTCCATCCATGAGATGTAAAAGTGTTCACTTAGCGCAGAAGTGAAGTGCGCTCCCCTACTTATGACTATAAACATACGGAACTGTATATCATGAATGAACAGTACAAACTATATAGCGCGTCATTATCCAAGATTACAACGTACTCCTTTTATCTTCCAATTTTGAAACATTGACTGTTCCTTGAATGCATTATGAATGCAGTAGGAAAGTAACCTTAATACAAAGATGCTAAGAAAAAACAACATATTTTGTTGCCCGTACTTCATTATTTTAACCAGGTTTTTATGGACTGCTTTCCTTTTATCGTAAATTAAGATTCCGAGAAAAAGCAATTTGTACAATGGACTTTATTCAGTGGGTCGTATGAAATCAAGAACTGGTTGATCTGTCAAATGGAATGGAGGAACAGATTCGAAACGAGTGTATAAAGACATACTGTAAATAAAATACATACGTCCCTATGTACATCAGCATTTACTTTTGCCACTTGATCCTCGTTCAAATGGATTTTTTACAAATGCTTACCACGTACAATCCAAGAAATTGATAAGTTACTTTAAAGGAATTGCGTTCACGGAACTACTTAGCTACCTTTTACCATTAACATTCCATTTGTTATAAGAAGACGCACGATTGGAAAGAAAAGTTGAATCTTCCATGACGGTTATGATAATGTAGAAAGAACTCATCCAGTTTACAGATTTTCCACCTGACTTTGATGAATATTTTAAATAAAAATGAGTTCGAACTAGGTATTCTATATTGTTTCTTTGAAATTAATTATTCCATTTTATAGGTATTACTTTCCGCACCTTGTATTTTATTTTATACTTTGTTAAAACTACGCACTTACAATACACAACTACAAATGGCCAATTTATAAAAATATATGCTTATTGTTGGCGGAGTGCAGACTTGTGTTTCTGGAGGAAAAGGTGAAAGCACTCAAATTACACACGTATTACCGGCATAGGGAAGGTAATACAAGTTATTTCTGAGACCATAAATAAAAGAACTGAGCCAATTTGTATCGGGTGTGACGCGAACGTGAAACGTGGCAAGGCAAAAGTAGACCAAAGGCATGATCAGGTTACAAACTTCACCTCCATCATGCGTATGTAGACCTTTAGTCTGCACAATTACCGTATGGTATCAACCATCTTAAACATACAATGGTGTAGGGAATTTTATATCACGCTGCTCAGTAATTCTATATATAAACTAAAATTGTGGGGTTCTATGCTCAAGAGCCCGTACCACATTAAACTTTAATTTCACCACATGTGTGTATGTGTGTGTGTGTGTGTGTGTGAATTCCTTTTGGTTTCGATTTTACTTTTTATGACATGATGGCATTTTGACGATACATGAAAGTTGAATGATAAGTTTTAAAGTAGGTAATCAGGAAGAAACGGAAACAGATGCAACATTTATACTAAAATGGCTCCGTAGTCCTTGCCGCTTCCTTAATATTCATTTCATTTAGGATTACACTGGAATGTGGAGACCAAATGTGTTGTATTCAGATACACTTCAATCCGAATATCGCATACCTAGTTGCGAGCGTAAATTCTCTTTACTTGAATATGCGATTGTAATTCCATTGGTTAATGAAACGCGAGAAAAAATTGTTCATAAACTTGCTTACGTTTGTTTGTATCCAGTCAGTTCAACAAACGGAATTTTGGAAATCTTTTCAGTTTCGTGTAGAAACAATGTGCCATTGAAGCTTTATATGGTAAATAATTCTGCTATATTAATGTCATTTTTGAATTGTTCATCAGAATCCGTTGGCGTTGTACGTTAGATTCTAGACAGTCAAGATTAATAAGACAGAAATTTCTATGCTCCAACTTTTTGGAAGTTCATGCCTGAAGCAATGCTTGAAAAGAGTTCACCAATTCATAGAAATTTGAATCGCTTGTGAGTTGAAAAGTTGAATTGAAATGACTAATATTAGAAAACAGTTCGTGTCATGGAATGGTGTGTTTATTGAAGCTATGTAAATACGTAGTAATTCATGTGCAAAATTATTTTTTATGCAAAAAATCAACAATAAATAAGTAACATGGTATGCATTCCCTATCCACTGCTACTGAAGTTGATGATATTTAGAGGAAAATAATTTTCATCCGCTTTTCCGTGTTTAGCAGCAACAACATTAAGTTCTAAAGTGATGACCTAAATTTCATTATTCACTTCTATTTAAAGAATCCCCTAGCCTTCTTCTTCCTGGTTCACCAGGCCAAAAATCATATTGGATAAGATAGAAGACAGCATACAATACATATAACTTTTACCTTTGTATCATATTATTGTTCCTTTTTCTACAGTAAGTATGTAAGAGGAGTAGCCTGAGTAGCATTATATATCGTTACAGTAAGTAATTGAACATTCACTTTCATCTTTGATCAGTATTATTATATAAATGACGATAATTCCATGCTTACGTCACCCGGGAACGAAGTTGAACTTTTGGATTTAATATGTCACATTTGCGTGAGTATTGGCCAGTAGGACGAAGGATGAGTGTGTGTGTTCTACCAATAATGGTAAGTAATTTCACAGACATACCAGTGATAACAAGGCTTGCTTGCGTATTTGCGAGACACAAAGTACCTATATAGAGAGGTCTGCGATGAAATGAATTAGGTAATAGCATTTCATTCCCATAGGTTTTCTTTAAAAGCTGGCTTTTCCCTATCTATTACTGAAAGAAATGAGCAAATACTATTTTTGACATAATACCAACCAGCAACTATAAGCAAAGATACACGCACCATTAAACCCATAAAGCAAGGAAAGGCCACCTTCCACTTTCCCTAAAATCCCTTTTTATTGGAGCCAAGAAGAGCGTAAAATCTCTTTTTTTTGCTATTTACTTTCTACCTGACTCTACGCTTTCAGTTGATGATAGTTTGAGCATTTCGGCACCTATATTGTTATCATGCCTACGTGTATCTTTAATGAGCCACATTTTTCTTAAAGTAAATGACGTCCTGCTTTATTACTGCCATTTCTATTTTTGTGTAGGGCTTAAATGGATACTCATAAAATGATGAGAACAGTACTTAAATCATGGTTCCACTGGTACCCTTTTTTACTGTAGATTCGCAACTTTTGTTGCGAAACAAGTCATTTGCAGAAGTAAATATTTTCCCTGATGAGCATTTTTATTACTTTGGTATTACAGTTGTTATTTAATGGTAGTAACATTGTACTGCTAAAAACGACAAAATATAAATACTGTGCGTTATTGTTACCTGAACCTACACATTTTATTTATAAAAAATGAATTGGTTTGGTCATAAAGGACACGCCAGAGATAAAATAAACTGCACCCGAAACCCAAAATACGCCATAAATCCGAATCCAAGGTTGCTTTCTGGAACTATTAATACGAGAAGATAGGTTGTTATAAGTCAGCGGAGAAAGAGGTCGCGTTAGAAGGCTGAGGAACAGAGCGAGGTGATTTACCCATGTAAAAATAACAACACGTATAATATGGTGTGTCTGTATGTCTGGAAAAGTGGAGAAAATTTCAGACCATCTCCCGTACGCAAAATACACAATTTGTTGCTAAAGCGATTAGTACATAAATAAATACCTAACAGTCATTGAAGCATACGAATATTTATGTTAGGCAACGTTGATAACTTCCTTCTGGCGTTTCCTTCTGGTCCTGATTGAATTAAATTCAATATATCGTTGTTGTCGAAAGGTGTCGAATAAACCATACTAAACGTAGCATATACAGTCACCTAAAATTATTCAAAAATTTAAATTTGCAGTGATTCTCAACCTAAAAACAGACACATTAAAATTAAATGTAGCAAAGCAGTGATGAGCAGTGAAGTTGCAGCTCGGGAAAGGAGTTGGAGCACTATTGAATGTTACTCGCACTTCAGGAATTCTCAAGAAATTGAAAAAATCCCTGCTTGTCTATTGGTCTTAATGCAACATCCGCTACACAATGTCAATGTAATCAATTTAGTTATATGTTGCGGGTAATATTTCAAGGATTACGGATACAGTCTCATTTATTCTTGTCACTGACAATGAAAGGGTGACAATTCCATGCGAAATGACAAAAATGAACGGAAAATGAGGCATGGTAGATTTGATCAGCAAACTGAATGCATTCCGTCAGTACCGGACTTTAACGCAATAGGTAAATAATGCTTTTCGCCCGACTTTTTCCGACGTCTCTTTGTAACTTTTTTCCACATAGGCATGTCACTTCCTCAAATCCAGACCAGCATAGACTATGATGTAGTACGTATAATATTCCATCTATTAAAACTCATAATTACATGGGTAAACTATCCTTAAAATATAAAGCAGTGGATCAGTGGCTCAGACTTCCAAAAAGTGTAACCTGCAACGTTACTAATTTTAACAAATTTAAAGACTCTTGTAAAAAATATTATTAGATTTACAAAAGGACAAATATACAATTAATGTAGACGCAAATATATGTGATGACTATGTTGAATGTATCAATTATGTAATTAACAAGTGGGCGCATAATATAACTTAAAATTACTAAAAGAAATATTTTTTGTGTATCAGAAATTTTTAAAATTGATAAACCATAAAATGTATTTTTACTTTGATCGATGTCTGTCTATGGTATAACATGCAAAAAATGTCTTTGTACTAATGCTTTCCATGTGACAATAAACTATTATTATTATTACCTAATGCCATTCTTATCTGTCCTTCCATAAAAAACTTCTGCTAGAACCTTCAGCTTTTAGTTTTTGCGTTTACTTTGACAATAAAGAGTAACCGGTAGACTTGAATTGAATGGAGAAAGCATTTTAAAAATTACCATAAATATTCAAAAACCATTCGAGTGTGCGCAATAAATATTGTATCCGTTAACATAATGGAATTTATAATTAATTATGATTTATGTATGTTATGGCTAAGTTATTAACTTTTACATATCAAAGTTCATTATATTAAGTTTTAGCAGTCCGTAAGCTTCTCACAAACTATGCAAACATCATTATTTTTAATTCGCGTAGAAACAAACTCTCGTGAAGTAAGTAATTTTATTGCCTAACTAACCACACATAAATCCTACTAAAAATATGGTCAAGTTAAAATTGGGATCATGCTCATGAAAGTTTTTAAATGGTCAGATGATCAAAAAACAAATATATCATACCTTAAAAATATAGTAGGAAAGGGCGGAAATGTTAAATAAATTCATTTATGATCAATAACCGCCGAACACACAAAAATAATTAAAAATCATGGTCTCGGTTCTTTCACTCACAACCACGGCTTTAGTCATCTGATCTTTTGTAAGTAACATGGCATCTTCTATGCCTATTGTCGCTTTGCACTTTTTCAATGTTTCTTTTGAGTTCAGCGATATTTTTATGACAGTTTTTATATAACGCAGTGTATTTACGGATAAAACATATTTCTTAATAAATTGGCATCACATAATATACATATACATATTTTGCTTTGTACACTGACCTGCATACTACGAGATTACGAGAAGCATAATGTAGGCAATTATATTATGAAATTGGAATAAAGGCAGCTACATATTAAGTACCGTTCTTCGCTCTTTGTTCATGTCTTTTAGCACATGAAAGGGCATGTATGTAACTGTAACTACATGACTTGTGTTGCAACTCTGCCAGTTTTCTAGAACAAAAACGGATGGACAAGAATGACTAGATAAACTTTCGATGTATTAGAGTCCATATTACATGGCACGTGGGGAGACATCCGTAAAAACATTTGCTTTCTTCATAGATCCACCAGAGAATTGTCTTTCACTTTCTGTGACACGAGTCAATTCCTATTTGTATCATTTTGTGACATCTGGTTAGCATTACGGACTAAAATAGTCAGCACGCAGCGTAACTACTGTGTTGTTGTTGGCTATGTAATTCTTACGTAGAGAATAATGTGTTGCGAAGGCAATGAAAGCGTCTTTCGTAAACCGAAATGTTTCTATTTCTTCGAAAGTTTTGGTTACGTTTTGGTGTACACATATGGCCAAAAATGAAAGGGTATGCACACATCTTATTCGTTCATATTCCTTGCAAGCCATGCACATATTGTGTACTTATATTATAATTCATACTTGTACATAGGTGATTGTGGCGATCTACTGGAGGCCGATGTTTTCCACACGGCGGTGTTGGATGGACAAATGTATCTTGCGAAATGTGTCAAATTGTCATCTTTTGAGACAATATGGATAGGTATTATTTTACCACTCTGGCCAGTGGAATTGCATCATTCAGGACGTGATGAACGTACAACCGACTCTTGCATATTACATAGTATCTTTCTTACTTTCATAGAATCGTTGCGTAATAACAAATATCCTAGTTTGCAATATAAATGTTTCAAAATTATTCTCCGCGATAGATCAGTCAATATGGTTTAAGAATTGTGAATCTTGAAAAGTAGTAGTGGTAATAACCTATGTATTTCAAATCATATAATAACACGTAATATATTATCCAAT
This sequence comes from Sinella curviseta, assembly GCA_004115045.4. NCBI lineage: Eukaryota > Metazoa > Arthropoda > Collembola > Entomobryomorpha > Entomobryidae > Sinella > Sinella curviseta. The sequence goes on from CM023201.3 coordinate 52,845,564, forward strand.
TCATTGTATGCATTATTCATTTTAAACATGCTTACCTTACATAAGGAAGTAAGACGAACCTTGGTTATGTGGACGGAAGACCATCGGTGCATCATAATAATGACCATTTTGAAGATTTACATTCTTTTTTAGGCAATGACTGTAGTAACTTTACAGCTCAAAGGCATTGAGTTAACTGGCAAAGTATGGCAATGGCAACCCTTTTAAAACCGTTTCCAATTTTTTATTCTGTCACGCATGAACATCTTCAAATGACATCATTCTGCTCGTAAAGGTACATTCCTATAATACTTATGTTGTATGTACATTCATACCATGGTATTCGTAAGTGTAATAAGGATATAAATATTTGATTTCAATGTTTTAAAACTGCATTATCCAAATGGTTGTGAATTTTATGCAACTATCTTTCTAACAATCCCCAGGAGCCAAGTGAGCCCTTAAGGGCCTATTAGCCTTGGTCTGATGCTAGCTTGTATTTGTCCATATTTCCTGTGTTTCAAAGTTATTTTGGCATGGATGGTTGGTTTCCTTCTTACTGTATCATCATTATTTCTTTCCGATTTCTCAATTTTCACTGCAGTATTCCTGAGCGGATGCAGCATTGAATATATAATAGATCGATATCCGCCTGTAACGAAATTATATTTTCCTTCGTTGGATATCTAGCAAGTGAAATACCTGTAAGTAGTAAAAACCTTGTTGCGGTCAATAATTTTGCACAGGAGTCGATATTCAATGAGAATTTAACATTCGCTGCGACACAGAATGACTGCATCATTGTCAATGTCAGAGTAACAACCTATTTTAAATCAAGGAAACGGAGTCAATTCGCGATTTCTTCCAGACAGTGAAGCCTAGATCCCAGAAAACAAAATACATTCTGAAGTAAAAAGATAATATTTACTGGCTACATAGGATCAGCTCCAGCTAGTAATTCAAGTGAAAAACAACCCAATCAGAGTTAATGGTAACAACAAATTTTAAGATGGAAGTTAATAATAAACTCCCACTTATCGATCCCTTGCGCGAAATACATTCTATTTATATATATATATACCTACTCAGGATTTTGTTATTTTTTAAGTTGTACAAGTTCAACAAACTCAAAGGCCCAACAGAAACTTGGGGCGAGTGAATAGTGTGGGAACTTTGCTATCCGCAGAGTAGAGATAATACCTTTGTTTTGTCTTACAGGTTAATCCCATGGGAAATCCCAATCTGCAAAGTCAGGATTCATAGCATAGTCATGTACTACATTTATAGTGTACATGTATAAAAGATTTTTTATTATGAACAAATTTTGGCACATAAGACTAATTGTAAGTTTTTACGTACATCCATGTATAAGGTGGAAGTTTCTATGTTATACGTATGGCCATTAAGGTCAAAGTTCTAAGCTGTCATTTCGTTTCCTAACTTCCCAAACAAATTTATAAATAGATAGAGAAATATTATTCAAATAGAAAATTTTGGTTCAGAAAATTGAATTGTTTACTGTGCTATATTACCAAGGGACATAGCCACGAATGACCTATATTTGAAATTGAGCGTCGTTGTTGGTAACATTGGAAAATTAGGTTACTCTCAATGCAGAAACATAGTCTAGGGCACAGTAATCAAACTTCTTTGGACCAAAAATTCACTAGAAATATCTCACTTTATTGATTTCCTACAATGGATTTCTAAGCAGTAATTTTAACTGCCCGGTAAGATTTTGCTTTCTTGAAACGTTAAAATATAAACAGTTACCATGGGTACCTAATATGCATTCCCCTGTGTAAATATGTACGAAACTTATTTTGTACAGCAAAGGAAAATACTAGTAATGCCTATGCAAACATGCATTTTACAACTTTGTGTGCGCACACGTGAACAAACTTTTCTAGTGCACTGGGTACGAGTACATTCTTTGCAGTTTTTGTAAGACTTTCTTAAACAGTACATAAATTAGTCCATACATACGAAATACAAGAGATGTGAAATTTTGTTGCATTGGGATGCCGGCAGGTAGTATGTACACATCTTTACTTTTTACTGCGTTTTACAATATTTTATCGTATGGATACATGCTTGCATTCACAAGTCTCGTATGTTGTCTCAAGTTTAGTTTGCAGTTATCGATATTATCCATTATAAAAATAAAAATAATTAGTCTCACGCCTATTCAATATTTTACGGTTTAAAAATGTCTAAAAGCTGCTAAAAAATTAAACCTTGAGAGCTCCTTAAACTTAGACCTCTACAAATGTTCAAGATTATTTATAGGCATATGACATAAATGGGTACAGGCTGGGAATGTTTTGAAATCTATCCTAAGGGCCAATGTAGGAAGAGCGTGTTTGATAATCCAATCCCTTTCAAGTAGGTTTACCTGGCAACGACACTACTTATCAGGGTAAATGAACCTGTTAAGGAACATGAAACTCTAGCCTAAGAGCATAAATACAATCTTCAGAGTAAGTTCTATTTTTACGCTAACATCTTATGAGTATGATCTCAAAAGTAGTATGTCTTTCTTATACAAGCAGCCGTTCGCTTTCGGATATTGCTGTCGCTTTTAGCAAACCCATAAATCTATATCAAAATAAACATTCTCGTTAGAGCAACGTGAATCCAAGAAGTGAATGAGCGTCTGGCCATATACTATGTAGTTCAACAAATTGTCAAGTAAAGTCTACAAGAAGAAAAAAAAACTATATACGAACTTATGCTTCGAAGGACTAAAAAGATATTGTTTGTGGCATGCTATATGCCATGTGAATGCTAAGAACCATAAGGTCATGCTCACTATTTGTCATACAAATAGGTAAGACGAAGTGAAACAAACGAGAAAATAAAACAGTGCGCCTCTCAGTAATGTTTCATAAAATACTGTTGGAATGCAAGAAATATCGCTCACAGGCCTGAATGGAATTTTGATGGAATCTGAATCTACGTTACAAGACTCATAAGTAAACGTTAAGCAAAATTGGTTTCGGTAGTCCTACTAAAAGCATTCCTTGCGTCATTGTAGATCCAATTACTACTTTAAGTGAAAGCGAAAATGTAAGCAAACAAAAAACTTGAACAATGAACTGGCAGGACACACGAATCATACATAGCAATCATCAAACAGAGGCCTAGTGAAAGAAAATTGTTCTATTACTGATATATTTAACTTTTTTCGGGAAAGAGAACAGTAAAAATCTAAGATCCTATATGGAGCTAGGAACTAAATGTAAAAATAAATGGGTCATAGGGTCGGGTAAATATTCCACAACATGGCTATACCACTAGTTTTCGTCTCTCCTTGACGGTTATATGTAGTCCTTAGGTGTCAGTGTCACTGTCATTATCACCTTTCGTACAGAGAGGTACATATTAGACGAAGAGGAAAGGTGAATGCGTAATACATACCTATGCTCCTTAGCGTCCAAGCAAAATGTATGAAAATCTAACAGTCACAGTAGGATTTAAATTTAAGGATTATGATTTCATAATATGATTTTGGTTTATTCCAATAAAATAAGAATAAACCCAGCAAACCAATAGAGTACCAAATTACATTTTTACCTTTGACCTGACCTGTACCGGTTAAAAGTGTTATGAAATGGCTTGTGATCATGCGATGAAATATGGCCATAGCCAGCTTTTGATTCAGAATGAGAATCTGCAATAAATTTTGTTGGTTTGTAAATGGCCTGGTGACAATATTGGTGTGAAATGACCTGTGATCATTAATTAAATAATATGATCAGTTTTTGATTATGTATCAGAATCTGCATTTACAAAAATTTGTCATTTAAGTACATGAGTTTAGGCATGCATGATGGTGATCAGACCCTTATAACTCGGGCATCTGCTCATTTTGCTCAAAATAGGAGGTTGACGTCCTGAGGTTATGAGGTAGCTGTGCGTCAAGTTTGATCGAAATTGGTCAACGCGTATAGACGGTTCATTTGGTTTGGTGGAAATGTGGACGGTTGTAAATTAAAAACTACCCACACATCTTTAAAATATTACAAGATTTTGTAGACATGAAATTAGTGATACACGGTGTAGCCCACAACCCTAACACATTCCACTGGGAAAAAACAAATGACGTAATGTATTATTATGGAATATGGCATTGAGAAATATTTGCACCTAGAAATTCATAATTAAGAATTTTTGCTTTTCTGCTGTGAAGTTGTTCTACTATTTTCATATCAAGAAGACTGGTAAATGCTTTAAATGGCAATAAATACAAGGTGCTTACACGCGTCTATAAACACATTAAGAGTTTCGTACATAACGATGCGAGACGGTAGTGTCACGTTGAAAGTTTTAAATCGCGTGACAACATGCATTCTAACAATAAGTCGGAGTATTCAATAGTGTTTATTGCTGAGGTCTAAGGACTTTAGGAAACATAATCGTATCGTATTAGCATGACCTTTTGCTATTGTTTTTCTAGCGGTTTTTATCAAGTATTTCCTACGGAAGTGTTTTATCTCTTCTCCGATATTAATTTCTTTGCTAGCCGCAGCTAGTCTGGCTATTGTACGGGGTACGGAATAAACATCTCTGCGTGTGAAATAGTACGCATTTTGGTAAAAATGATTTGTGTACAGTGTACACCATTTATTCTAATGTATATACTATGTACTGATTCAATATGTCTAAATATGAGGAAGGCCAAAAGGTGTTGGAATGCTTCGGTTGGTGGAACTAAATTCGCATTCGCCATTATATAGGCATAATACCGAGCTGTTTAAGTCCGTTTTAGTCAGTCATTTCAGAAAGAAGTTCATATAATATAAGAGTAGGTGGATAGAGTTTCCAGTGTGGGGGTTTGCTGTTTGGTTAAATATTCACCTTCGACGAAAGCACAAATAAAGCTCGCTGGGCTTACTTTTGACCGATATACCTTCTTAAGATGTGTTTAAATATGTACAAATATTTTCATATATTACGAACTGTGATTTTGAAACCTACAAAACTTGCTGCCGTAATGTTGCAAATTAATGTATTTCAACAGAAAGTCTTTTGAATTGCATTTCGACATATTTCCGTGCCCAAAAAGGAAGAACACAACTTTTGCTAACATCCTACTCATTGAGGATATCCACCCACTCAAAAACAACGGGTTATATAGTTTCAAAATAAACTTATTTTATATATAATGTCATCCTTCAACTAACTGAATGTTATAAATTATACATAGAAATGATATGTACGAAATTTTTCGTTTTTTGTCTTTTATTTTAAAAAAAATGTATAAAAATATAAACCTGATGAGATTCTATAACATCGTTAGATGAAAAGCATAATATTTAAATAATAGTCTGCATGCATTTTTTTAAATTACCTCTACAATTAATTTTATCGTGGATTGCAGTACAGGCGTTAGTTTTTGAAAAACGTGGGACTTGTAATTCATAGGCAATTATCATAAATTGCTATGCTGTGTATAAATTGCCATAAAAGTAACAACAACACTGTCAACATTTTTTCTATCTCGTCCGACCACAAAGAGAACAAAAATATAAGTCAACAGCGTTACAAGTAAATGAAATACATACGTACAATGTACAATAACATGACTACAAAAACCAAGAAGTGCGACCAGTCCTTCCGCAGCCTTTCACATCAATAATACCACCATTTTCGCTCCAAATGATCCTTATAAGTTGCGGATGTTGCCGTACGCTATAGTCATAGTCATAGATGTGCCAGTGGCGTGTAAAGTGTAACTATGTTAGTACATTTGGTGGTTTAACGATAAAAGTTTGTTGGTTTCTGGATGCTACCACGATGTAATATTGACTGGTGCTCAGAGATCACCGTAGCAAGCAGAAAATAAAAAAAACACACGGCAGAAAAATTTGGTCCCGGTTGCAGACACAGCCGCAACGTCGCCACTGTCCCAATACTCCAGGTAAAATATCAGATGGTGCAACGAATATTATTACGACTGCCCAGTAATTGATTAGAAAGGCAGAAGGTATTTAAAACTTGAGGAAATTTTCGAACCTATGCTCTTTGTTTAATCATATACAATTAGTGCACAAAACTGATTTTTTTGACTGTCAAATTTGTTCAGTAGTTTGCTCAAGGTAAGTGACAAATAAACTACTTGCAAGATTTGAATTTACTAATTACTTAATGTGGTCACTTTTTAATTTGTAAGTATTATAAATTTAATATTTATGTAGATGGTTTGCTGCTTCGTTGTGGGATGCATGGCTAACAGCAACAGACAGAAGACACATTTATTTAAGATTCCTTCGGGGGCGTCCGACGAAGTAAAAGCAAAATGGGAAAAGAACATTCCGAAGCGTGTAGATAGGAAATGGAACCCTCAGACATGCAAGTTATGTCACCATCATTTCGAAGAAAGATTTCTGGTTAAATCCTCCCAAGTGTGCCACGATGGGAAAGTGATAGCGGAAGTACCAAGAGAACGCTGGACATTAACATCTGATGCTTATCCAACCATTTTCATCAACAAGCAGTTGCCATCCTATTTTAATCGGCAAAACCAAACAAGGCCACCACCAAGAAAAAGATGCACAATTGTTGAGAAAGGACCTGCGCAGAATGTGCAAATTTATTATGACGACGTGATGGACACCAACAAAAGTGACCTTTCCCTTGAAAATTTATTTGGAATCCCCGTACCAAGTGCATGGTCATCGACAAAAACTGACCAAGCTGTCCGCTTTTACAAGCTTCTTGAGGTCCCAAAAAGTCAGATATCAATATTTCACGTGGAAAGGCAGCTAATTGTAAGAAATGTCATTTATCTTAATTAAATAGTTGACTACGATTAAATATTCAATTGGAACAAATTATTACTAAACGTATCAATTCCTAGATTTCTCCAGGAGAGGTACCACAAGCTACAATAAGAGGCAAGCCAATCCAGGACCTGTTCGTTGAACAAATTACGACAACTGAAGACGCAATTAAATCTATAAATCAATTAGATTCCCTCAAATTGTGCTCTGGGGTCATGAATTTCAACATGTTTAACAATTTACCGACTGCTGTCCGTTGTGGGAATACACTAACATCCTCGCTCTGTCCTCAAGTTCTGGTGGAAAACAACACGCAATGCACTCATTGCAATCACTTGAAAATCGAACTTGTAAGACTTTCCAAAAGAAAGTTACGCAACAGCCGCAACCCCTCAAGAGGACTTTCACTTTCCACCAAGCTAAAACGTCTCCAAAATCACAAAAGTAAATCCAGAAAATCAATGCATAGGTTGCGGAGCACTGTCAGTAATTTGCAGCAAGTACTCCGTGACACAAGACAGAAATTCGCAATCATGGAGAAAAATATTCTGGAACAAAGGATCTCCGCACAAGATGGTCTATCTCCTCCATTTAAACTTGCTTTGCTAACAGCCGCTAAATTGCAACAAAGCACCTTCAAATTTGGCATGAGGTATGGGTTTTAAAATTTATCAAAAAATATCAATGCATTTCGTATAATCATAACTGTACATATTCCGTTGTTAATTTTAATTTGAATATTTTAGATATCCTGCCGATTGGATTTTACAGGCTCTACTTTTAAAAATCAATAGTCCCAAACAGTATAGATACATGCGAGAAAACAAGATTTTACCTTTGCCCAACGAAAATTATCTCACCACTTATTTACGTGGCCTCCCATGTCAGTTTGGATTCAACGATTTTGTTTTCACTGAGCTAGATAAGCAATTCAAGAATGAACCAAAAGTTAACCGACAAGTGACAGTATTGCTTGATGAAGTAAAAGTTAGAGAAGGGGTAGCATTTAATAAAACCCAGATGAAATATTTTGGTTTTATCGATTATGGAGAATTTAACGGAGAAGTGCCAGCGAGAAAAGGTGAAAGGAAAGAGGCTGACCATGCCCTCGTATTTATGATCCGGACGATGAATGGAAAAATGGTAATTTCTATAAGTTAATGTTTTGTCATTTAAAAGGGCTCTTATCTCACGTACGTGTTTTAAGTTAAATTATATATATGATTTTTACTTCTGCCGAACAGACTCAGCCTGTTGGTGCATTTGCTACTCGTGGATCGGCCCCTGGAAACGTACTTGCGAAAATAATTCTTAGTTGCATACTGCGCTTGGAGAAGATTAATCTCGAAGTTGTTGCAGTTATATGCGACGGCGCTTCCAACAACAAGTCAGCTTGGAAATTCATGGGAGTCAGCGGGAAGGATGGATCAGTCAATAATAAGGTGATTAATACCATTCATATTTCAAACAAGTTTTTCATTGATTTACGTACTGATGTTTATTTACTGATTTACGTATGTTTGGTATTATACTTTATATCTAGATTGTGAACCCCACGGATGATTCCCGACACATCCATTTTATTTGCGATGTCCCACATATTATCAAATGTGTAAGGAATAATCTCCACAAAATACAATCAGCTATGGTAACGTTTCTGAAAATGCCATATTTTTATAATTATTTATATATAATTGCAAACATTGAGTTCCTTCATTCACTTGTATCTTGCTAGTTTCAAGGATGTGAGGTGAACTGGGGGTATTACAGAGCGCTGTACCAAATTGACTGCAGCAATGGAGATCTTCGAGTTGCCCCAAAGTTAACGAACAATCATGTTAACCCAGGGCCATTTCAGAAGATGGTTGTTAGTTATGCTACTCAGGTAACTTCTGTAATGCGCATTGTTCAGTTTAGGACAAACATTCATCAGCACAAATGCTTACTTCTATTAATAAAAATAACTTTCAAAATATTTAGATATTTAGTAAGTCCGTTGCGGATGGAATCCGCTTCTACAGAGAAACTCAAAACCATCCCAGCTTTAAATACTCAGAAGGAACAGAAAGATTTACACGAATGATGAATTCTCTTTTCGATTATGGTAATGCCAGAATTCCGATGGAAGGATTAACACCATTCAGTCATGGTTTTCAGGTAATCGTCTTCTAAACAGTAATTTAAATATGTAGTGTCATTGTTGACTAGGCTTCCTATTTTATTAATTTTTAGTTTGTGCAACAATTCCTTAATGGAATTAGGAAAGACGACAACTTTGCTTCCGATCTGACAATGGAATCCATTCGAGTTACATTCCAATCAGTCATAGATATAGTGAAATATCTGTGTAATGTCGTTGGATACAAATATGTATTGACATCGAAACTAAATCAGGATTGTCTAGAGGTTATTTTGGTTTATTTTGTCACTAATATCGTTAATAATAATAATGATAGTATATTCAGGTGTATTGTATATTTTCTGCCTTTTTGCAGAATTTTTTTGGGTTACTGCGCTCATTTGGAGGTGATGATTCTCATCCCACTGTCACATCGTTCTGTCACTTGTATCGCCTACTATCTATATACAGCCCAACTGCGAAAACTTTAAGGGGGAATATCCGCACGGACGAAGAATATTCCGTCAGCGTCATTTCATATGTTGAAACACTGAAAACAATGAAGAAAGCTGAGCAGAGGAGGGAGCAGGACAAGAAACTACAATTGGAAAACCGAATTCTGTCTAAATTATTATATAATCAAACAGCTCCGTATAATATACATGATGACCATAACTATTGTAGACCAACTCCTCATCGTTGCATCATCTACCAACTTTGTGGATTCTTGGTTTACAAATCATCGTCAATGACTGACTGTAAAGACTGTTTATTGGCTCTTGCAAGTGGTGAAGAAGACAAATCCATTGACAGACTGTTAACTGATATCAAGGACATGGGGAGACTGAAACATCCTTCAAAATCTTTATTGAGCTTAATTGGGGATGTTGTGGAGCCAAGAGTAGCTGAGGCCATCAAATCAAACATAACTTCATCGACAATTGTTTCCGATGTCATAGAAGCCCTGGATAATTTTAACTGTTTCGGACTAGGTTGTTGTGAAGAACATGCTCAGGTTTTGGCAGTGAAAATTATTTGCTACTATGTAACTGTACGCTTCTTTTTTCATGAGAAGAGACATAACAGAGAGCAACTTAGCAGTACTCATCAAACAAAGCAAAAAATGAAACAAGCAAAGTTAAGTTGAGTAGCGGCATATCACTTTCTATAAATTAACATTTTAATTTAAATAAAAGTTTTCCTAGTCCATTTAGTTTATCATAATTTGTCACGTTCGGCCATATTGATGTTACTGTAAATTATGTCCTAAAATTAAATTAAATGAATCGAAAAGAGTTTTACTGTTTATAACCCATTAATTAATGTAGTTAAACATTTATTATACTTGAACTCTGCGACAAATAATGCGTACTGCCGTTTATAACTAAACTCATTACTTGCATGCAATGCTCATTTGCTTTATGAAAATATTATAGTCATTGTGTCTGCTTGGAGTATTGGTACACTAGCGCCGCAGCGGAATTCCACTGCGTGAGAACTGGCATCTTCCTCAGGTGATTTACTGAAGCCGATACACCAGTCAATATTACATCGTGATGCTACTAAACTAGTGTACAAGGGTGGTCTTGTGGTTAGGTAATAAAAAATCCCAACAGCCAATTGAGCACCAACATCTGTTGCGGGTTTCCTCCTGCAAAATTATAAATACATGACTTCATCTGCATACAAAGTGAAAGCCGTTCTCGGAATATTGCTTTTACTTTACTCGACATAAATAGTACTCTTGCCAGAAAATAGTGTACTTGCTGTACAAATGGAAAATTATAGTAAATGCGTTGCAATGCCTAATGCTATAACATTTAATACCATTTTCAGCAGCTTGACAATTCATGAATGAAATGCGTATCCCATCAAGAATACATCGTCTGTTTTTGTTGTTTCTTTCAAGGACAATATGACCTTGTGTATCGCCATTTATATCGTTGCATTGTTATGACAGGACTTCCCTCGATCAACTTATCGAACTTTAACTGTCGTATTACGCGAAATGGTTTAAAGAGAGGTATACTGCTCGGTATGCAGCATTCCCTCATATAATTGACTTGTCCGTACTTAATAATATGATATGATATATGTATAATTCAATTGATGTGGAATACCAATACCATATTGCTACCGTTTCCATTGAATTACATTGTATGAAATGGTTTCAAAATCAAATTTCAGATTATCAAATAAATGTTAGCAACTCACTGACCGCAACAATATCTGGAGCATACACATGCCATAATTTTTATTTTTTATCAAGGTTTAAAAACAAGCAAAACAATTTAAAATGCATTAACAGTGGAAATAAGTGATGGTGTTAATAAAAATTAGTGAAGTAGTCATAAGATACTTTTATTTCCAACACATGTTTTATTATGTTTGCCAAATTCTTAAAGTACCTCATCCAGGTGACTATTTTGATAAAAAATACAATCATTGTAAGAATATGATATTCTAATTTTATTAATAGAGCATATCAAAACGATCTAACATCAACATCGATAACTTACATGCATACAAAATTAATGGCACTACAGAAAAGGCGCATGGTGCATTTACTTTATATTGATAGGTTTCAAAGTTGCAACTAAGCCTGCGTCGTTTCTACCGGTTAAAAGTAAATGTTTTCCTCTAATATTAAGAAATGAATATTCTACAACAATTTTATTAACTGTAGCTGTCCCGGCAGTTTTTACATCTAACAAGTTCGTTTCAACATGAAAAGGCCGGAACCTTTTGTTTTCTAACAACTCAAACCATTTTGCAAACTTGTATAAAGATTTCAGGAATGGCTCGTTTCCTGTGCTAACTGGGGCGACATGGAGCGCTGCGTTTAACTGGCCAATTGGACAAACTTCATGAAAATCCTCCATTATTTGTTGCAGAACTGGAATCTCCCTTCCCCCAACATCAATGAAGAGCATATCTAACCAGGCATGATCATTGGTTTTCATGAGAGATCGCAAGGTTTGATATTGTCCGTTATCCTTCACACCTATTCCAACGCCGCTAACAACCTGGGTTCTCGTGCTATTTTTAACAGCCAGTTTGTTCAAATTAAAATATAAAATGTGGCAATCCGTCCTGTTCCCAAGTTCTTCCAGGATGAACTTATGACTCTCATCTTTGTAATCGTTAATCATGTAAATTACACACTCCTGGGGTCTTGGACTCGTCTCGTACAAACCTAATCCGCACACCCATTTCCCACGTTGCCCCAACGAGCCCGCGCTCTCATCAATGTGAGGACAGTCGAAAGTTGAAGGAAAGTAGTTCGCCATTTGTGTTGCATTCCAATTTGCGTTGGTAAAATTTTGCCGTTTGTTCACTATGGACTGTTTATATAATCTCTCCGATAAGATGATCCTCTCATCCAAGGACAAACTTGATTTTGTAGTTATATTGGTTATATTCTTAAACTTGAGAAAATCTTCTGGAAGGAATTTGTCGACAACGAGGATATTATGATACCTTGAAGTTAGGACAGATTCATGATCTGGTATTGGTACAGAGACCACATTACTTCTTATGGTCTCTGGTATTGGTATAGTTCTTGATTTGATTGAGAATGCTCGCGGCTCACGAAATTGCAAGAGCAACACCATAAATATTAAAAACAACAAAACAAACACTAATACTTTAAGAAAACTGTTCATTAAACCGCTATTTTTCATTTGGGATTCCATTTTCTTTAGAGATGTATAATATCACTGTTCACCAGAAAATGGATCGATTACAATCCAGCTTTCAGGATGATACCATAACCCATGAATCTTTTTTTTAAATTGTCTCTCGTCCCCACTCCAAAACATCCACCACTCAGGGTTAAAGGTTGAAGCGATCACAGTTTTGTTGACGTTGGAATTCAAAAACGCTGCCCACCAACTGAAAGTGCTATTTGGCAAAATGATGTGCTTGCATCGTATCATCAGGTACAAATCTTGAATGCTAGTGGTTTTCAAGTCGGTTACATACACAAACTTATGAGATTTTTCAAAATCACGAAACTGTTTCTTTGCAAAGTCAATGTCGTCGGAGAAGACGAAGAAAACTGGGGATCGGGTTTGTTTCTCCTTCAAGATCTTCAGCATGCGTCGAATGGCAATGCGCTGATATGAGACAGGTACAAAAAATTGCATGTGTCCTCCAGCATGGTTTCCGAGGAAGTCGCCTCGTCTAATATGAAGTGCAACGCTCTCCGTGTTTCTTATATCACTGAGCACGGACTTGACTTTCTCTGGCATGGAATTTACCACGTCTTCCGAAGGCTGGAGGAACTGGCTAATCTCATCAGCGTATTTTGTCCAATAGGTCGGAGACTGACAATAGCCACCTAATTGAATAAAGCCATCGTTGTTTAGATCCGGGAATTTCCTCTCTAAGTATTCCTTGTCGGCGAAATAATGACGGTTGTGGAGGGTTGAGTGCTTATCGTAAAGGTTGACACTGGGAATTTGAAACTGGTCCAAACAAAACTCTCTGCCATTCACGTTAAATTTGCGACTTGAGTTGTTGAGTTGAGCAGCGTCGTTTACAAACAAGTAGAGTGGCCAGTTTTTTTCTTTTGCCAAAGCATAAGAACACGCGTACTCGAACAGTTGGTTGCCGATCCCACCTACTGGATTAAGAAGGATTGCAGGTGGCGTTAAGGTGGTATCAAAAAATGTTTTAATTTTTGTTCGTGATGGACTTCTCGAATTAGAAGAAATCTTGTCGCCAGAGCGTGGTAAAGGTAAAGGGTTTTGTAATGTCCTATCCGTTTCGTACAGTGTGTATATAGAATATATCAAAATAATTAGCAAAGTGCTAATTAGTACTGGTAACTGGTAATTAGATCTGGTAACACCACCATCCGGTCGAGGATGCATAGTGAGAGACAACTATAGGTATAAAAATTGTTGTGGTCAATTCAAACCAATGCAATGTAATGTGGACTATTTAGAAATGTTTCAGGAGCCTTAAAATACGTTTACAGTAAATTGAAAGGTGGACAAGTCATTCAATCCTTGAGCATTCAGTTGAACTCGCTAAATTCTATTCTATGCCATTTTTTGCTGTTGAAATAAACCTGTCAAGTCAAGGTATGATATTGGAAGTCTGATAAAGTTTTCTTGTTGAATTTTATCATGGTAGCTGCTCACATTCACGTACTTAAAGAGTTGTTTTAGATGTCTAACACTCATGATTATTTCATTAAATATTTATTTATTTTTATTTTGTCCCGTAGCCATTATTAAAGAATTTAAAGTTTCTACAGTCTTCAAGGATATCTACAATGTGATACATGGTCTTCTCATAGATCTACATAATTAAATAATGCAGTAGGAATACTGCCTAAGTTGGAAAAAAATATTACCATTAATGTATGGTTCATTGTATTTATGTCGTTTCCACTTCATTTCATTAGTGAAGTGAATTACTGGTGGATATTTACCTAGGTACTTACGTATATGGTGATAGAAGTTGGTTTACAGAATAAAGTACCATTTACCGTACAACTGCTTTTTACTTCTTTCAGAATAATCAGACATTCGAATTCGAAACATAACTTCTTTCTTATATCATGTTGCCTCTGTAACTTCCAGTTCCTCCCAACCCAAACATACATTACGATTTCCATGTTTCTTCTATAACATTTGCAAGATTTTTTTTCAAATTAGATCGATAAAGGAAATAGAGCTGCCGACTTTTAAATTAAAGGCAATAAAAAGTGGATAAATGGTTGCCTATTTTGCTCAAAGTGATCATCAAAATAATAATCCTCCATTTAGTTGCCATAAATACAAACTTATTTTCACTACTTATGGAAGAATGGTATGAGAAAACCATTAAGTGACATTTACCACTAAAATTTACTACGAGAAAATATGATACTGTGATAACAAGGGTTGAAAATGTTCAAAATACATTGCATAGAGATACGCTGCGGTTATATCCAGTGGTCATATTTCCTTTGTCAGACATGCTAGAATGAGTAGTTATGGAAATAAAATCTTGGAGGATCAAAAAAAATTGAGACGGTATAAGAAACCTTGAAAATTCAATTCAACACAACAATGCTTAACCTAACACTAGCGTATTGATTTTGTATTTATTTTATTTTTTTGCGAGCAAGTTTATTATAGTGGATTTAAGAGTTTCACATATATGTAAATTATATATCTTGGATTCGTCTTCACGGGCACGACTTACTCTTCAAATGTTTATCGCTTTTTAGTTCGGATTGGCATAAAACTTTAAAATTACTGTGTTGAAAATGAACTTAGATTGTTCAGTAGTATAATGAAGTTCTTTAAACTCTGTCTGTAGTCAATCGGGAATAATAATGAGAATTTGAAGTTTCTACTTCAGCGAAAGGATCAGTTTCATTGTCGTCATTAATTAGCATGGAAGGAAATTCTTCCAACACATGCTTGTGTCTTCAGTGAAAATATATGTCTGTTCAAATATTTGCATAGCAAATGTAGCGCAGTGTTGGTTCGGACTTTAGCAAACTTTCTCGCATTCGACTCCTCTTTCGTTCCGCAAGGTCAAACAAGACAAAAAGAAACATACGTGGGCCGTCCATGAGTAGATGGTCCATTATTCTACAAAATATCTAAATAATAGGCACAGATGCTGTATTTTACATTCCATCTTGTGTGAACTTTTTGATCCCCTGTGGTGTTACTTGGGTTCTCACTACAAAACCATTACTATTGGTTGTCATGTTACTTTCACTTGCTTTTCTTATCTCGTGTTACTTTCTCTCTTACCTCCCGTCTAGGGCTGAACGAAGGATAAACAACCTTGTCGTTTTATGGGATTTTCTCCAGTGTAAACGTAGAGTAAATAGTTATGGCATTAAGGCGAAAATTTATCTGTGTGTCTTGTGCATTAACAGGGGGAAATATATGCAATATGGTCTCAGTTTTCATGTTCCTCCTGGCTTACTAGCCGAAGGACAGGTCTGCAAAATGCTTACAGTCTCCAGCAAAACACTTTTTTATGGAAAATACTTCTGACGGGACTGGCACTTACCATTACAGGGCTATAGTGATATGGGGTAACAAGACACGTTAATGCCAGACGTAATCTCTGTTTTTGGACAATGACATGTTATACGACTTTCTAAAGTACAGTGTTCCTTCTCCACTGTTGACACTATGAACAGGGAAAAAGTGACAGAAAAAGTACATTTTCCTGTTATTAACGGGATGCTCACGGCTATTTCGGTGGTTGTAAATGAATACACTTACTCCAGATACTGGTTGGCTTCCTCTCGCACTACCTCTATGATCCATAGCAACATGCATAGTAAGTAAATACTTGCATTGCTTTGTAGCCATCGGGGTTCTTGCACAAAATATTTGGACGGCAATACATTTAAAAACATTTTTGGATCTTTAAAAGAAGGATCAGCATTAAAATATTGTAGGATTCACCTATCATTGTCATTTCGTAATTTGTGTGCAGGTAAACCTTTCACAATAATAATGAAAACTAATAAAAATGCTGTTTTCCTTGCCTAAGGGCTTGGTAGTAACATTTTTTCGTATGGCGATATACTGATAGTACACCCGATTACGCTGTTCAGTTGTATTTACTGAAGTGAAAGTAATTACACATATGCATTTGCATTATAAGTAAAAAATTGATCAAATTGTGAATCAATGAGAGGTATAAAATACGCAACAAATAAATGCAAACGGCAAGCGGTAGTGTTATTTTTGCACTCAATAAAATAAACCACACAAGTTTATTTCCGTTCATAATTACAGAAGTCACACAAAATATTTTACTCGTTTTTATTTTTTATTCAATACAGACTTTAGCTAGCTATATAATGAAAAACATCAATCCAGGTAGGTGCGCACATGGAATCAACACCACAGTCCCATTTTAAAGTTTTGTGTCCTCAATTTTAAGATGATTGCAAACTTTATTTTCTTTAATACATACGGCTTAAGTACTCTTTAGACATACATACTGTAAAAGTTTAAATATTGTTTACATTGTATTGTACACAAGCTAATGTAAATATGTATGTATGGAAAAAACGTTTTGTTGGAATTTAATACATCATATGAAATGGAGGAAACTGTAACGTATGAGCAATAAGTATTATGTACGTCCATTTTTGTAGTTCTTTGATAAACCCCATTATAGTTATAATATATATAAAATACATACGAAATATATAGCGTAATTATATCTTATGGATATAAACTACAGGATACATAATCCAAAAATTTGGATCCACCAACCGACATTTCTATTCAACATTCAGAATATACAATTTTGGTTGTCCTTGGAACGAACAACGATGCAAATAAAAAATACACTATTTGTTTCAGGTTTCACATCGTAATCGTAATTTATGATATATCTCATTCATATATGATATATCGAGATCATTCGAATATTTGTAATATATCAGGGTATAATACATTACGACAAGACAGACAAAGTAATGGTGGTGGGATATTAATTTATGTAAACAATCATTTCGATTATCAGTTAGTTGACATCCCATTTGAAAAGCCATTAGGATTAGAGTGTGTTCTCTTCAAACTATCGGGGTCACATTTTAAATCAATGTACGTATGTTCATTATATTTACCGCCCGATAAAGTAAATTCTGGCTTACCTGACTTTTTACGTCAATTGTTCTGTTTTCTCAGATCTGAGGATTTAGATTTTATTTTGATGGGTGATGTCAATGTAAATTTATTAGAAAGCTCAGCGGAGAGAAAGCAAATTTTTAGTGCGTGTAAAGAATTTAACATAACTCAAGTTATCAATGTGCCAACTAGAGTCGCTATTAGAAATGCACATGATGGCAATTTTTATCAATCAGCGACATTGATAGACCACATTTACGTTTCAAATAAAGATAAGTTCCAAAATTCAGATGCTATTGCTTTCTCTAGCTCTGATCATTATCTTACGTATACTATATTCAAATTAGTAAAGAAACGTCTCCCACCTAAAGTCATAAACACGAGATGTTATAAACGTATTGATTTGGAAGAATTTAAAAATGACTTTAATAAAATAGATTGGAGCTTTTTAAGTAATAAGAACACACAACAACTTTCACCAATTTTCTTTGAGAAAGTAATAATGTCCCTTCTGGACAAACATGCTCCATTAAAAAAAAAATTAATTAGGAGTAGGAATGCTCCTTGGTTTACAAGTAAAATCGTTACCATGATAAAGGTTAGAGATGAATATAGGAAGAAATCATTAAAAAGTAGCAAATATGTGAAAAAATACAGAAAGGCAAAAACTAAGGTGCATAACATGATTAGGAAATCCAAACGAGACTATTTCAAGAGTCAGTTTGCTAAAATGAAATCTTCGGAAGATGTATGGGACACAATAAACTCCATGATTCATTATAGAGATAGAAACCTCACAAAGGTAACAAAATTAGTACATGAGAACGGTGGTGTTCTTGAAAGTGACAAGGAAATTTGTTCAAAATTTGCGAATGAGTTCATTGTGCCTAGTGCAATTAGTGAAGTAGATGACTGTTTTTCAGTTTTAGCAGAGTATACTGAAAAATTTAATGAACTGAACTCTAATCCCGAAGAAGTGAATGTTAGTGAACAGGAAATTGTTGAATCGATAGCATATGTAAAAAAGTGTAAGGACACGCCATCGTCTGTGTCAAAGTTAGTATATAAAAAATTTGCTAGTCTAATTGCTGTACCATTAAGAATACTGTTTTTGAACATTTTTATATCTGGAATTATTCCAGAACATTTTAAGTTAGTATATGCAATTCCACTTTATAAGGGGAAAGGTAAATATACCCAATCCTCATCTTATAGAGCTATTTTTAACTGTACTTTCATAGTGAAAATTTTCGAGAGATTATTATACTGTAAGCTTGTTAAGTGTGTGAGTGATTTGTTGGATCCCAACCAACACGGGTTCAGAGCAGGGCATTCATGTGAAACTGCAGTAGCGCTTTTAACGCAGCATCTTTATGAATTTTTAGATGAAAGGTCAGGGAAAGCAGTAGCTTTATTTATTGATTTTAGCAAAGCGTTTGATAGTGTGAATCAGAGCATATTGCTCAAAAAGCTTATGACGCAATATGATTACAAATTGCCTCCATTTTTACTCAAACTGCTAATAAATTATTTTAAAGATAGAAAATTTGTGCTAAAAAACGGTAGCTATGAATCTGATTGTTTTGCGATAAAATCTGGCGTTCCTGCTGGCTCAATTTTAGCTCCATTATGTTACACAATTTATGTTAATGATATAGTTAATGCCATTAATTTGCAATATTTACTGTATGCAGATGATCTTGTCATTTATGCTAAATGTAAAACATTTGATGAAGGTGTAGCTAAGTTATCGGATAGCTTAGTGAATTTGCTTAAATGGTGTGATCAGAACGGTCTGAAACTGAATGTAGCAAAAACCAAATGGATGGTTTTTTATAAGGCTAAGGATTACAGGTCTGCGCGAGAGTCAGTTAGTGACCTGGTGATAAATGGTGAGATTGTAGAAAGGGTTACATCATTTAAATACTTAGGGGTAGTTTTAGATAGCTGTCTATCTTTTGATGGTCATGAAAACCAGGTAGAAAAACGAATGGATGGGGCTCTGGCTAAACTTTATTCGATAAGGCGTTTGCTTAGTGAAAATATAATGAAAATGATGTTATCGGCCTATATTGTAAGCATTGTAGATTATGCCATTATTATTTGGGCGATAAAACCCATGAAGCTAAATATATTACAGAGGAAAGTGAACAGATTTCTGATAGCTTTTTTCCTCCCATCATTATACAAACGTCGTAGTAAGAAAAAGCGTAATTTAAAAATGGGTGATGTAGTAATAAATGATCTATTAAAAAAGATAAATTTACTCACATTTAGTGAACGTAGAACTCTCTCGGTACTAAAATTTGTTCTAAAAAAATATAAGTCAAAAATGTTTTCAACATATTTTTCGACCAGAGATGAAATTACTGAAGACAAGTTTGATTTTAGAATGATTGTTCCATCGCCGAATACTGAACTATATAAGCAGTCAATAAATTGGATAGGAACTAATTTATGGAACCAATATTGTAAACATTTTAAGCTTACTGATTGTAAAAAATGTCCATTTGACCAATTAACAGAAATATGTAATCACAAAATTTTAGAAGAAAGAGAGAATTTATATGTGTAGGTTTTTATTGTTAAATGATCACAACTTGGTTTTGGAGTATGGACCGGCCATGTTCAATTAATTATAGACGGTAGTTTGTAAATCCACTTATTGTTGTTATATTTTAATTGGTATTACTACATTGTGTTAGGGTTTAAAAGCAGTTCATGTAAGTACTGAACCTTCAAAACACTATAATAAAACCACTATCTATCTATCTATCAAGTATCCACTACAATTTAAAAAAATCAAAATCTAATCATATTGTAACTGAAGTTGACAGTACAAAAGGAATGTTGTACGTTGTAATTTAGTGTGCAAAAACTTACATTATTTGAAATTCAAATCTGTTGAGGGCTTTCCCTAATTCAGCAATTTTTAAACCACTACAAAATCCATTCCGACTATCATCTTGGTTCATCATCGGGTAGTAAAAAAGAAACAAATGTTTCGCCGTTGTACCTTTCTGCTGGTTGTACGAAAAACATAAAATTACAAACGGCAATATCTTTAATGTATGCTTCATATAAAATATTATATAATATTATTATACATTCATACCGGCTTTGTGCACTTGTATAGTGTGTCTTTATGATCGAATGGGGGTCTTCTCAACTTTCCTGTGTAAGTGCTACTATTGCAATGTTGTCCTCTGTCAAAGCGAGGGTCTGGAGAGGTGATAGTGAAGCCTGGAGCAGCTAACGTTGTTTGAATCCAATCTCCAAACGGAACTCCAATTTGTTCTTTCGATGAAGCGTCTAATTTTCGAATCAATGGAGTTAATGACATACCAATGACTTGGAAGTCTCCACAAACGGCTTCATCGGCTTCGGTCTTTGTCCATACGGTGAAGTAAAAGTGCACGTCCCTCTTTTCCACATCCACCGCCCACTCGTAGAATATACATTTTGAAACCTTATCAATGTATGGTGCAGCGCTAGCATCCAAACTTGTACCAACTTTTGGAAGTTTCTTATCCGTAAACGTAAAACATCCACACTGTTGGATATCTAGCGGTTTCTTTTGGACGCTGGGTACCACAGGGCCGTGACAAACTCGCTGGCTCGTGTCAATTGTCTCGTACCAGTCATCATTTCGAGGTATTTCAGTCTTTGTCGTATTTTCTACCAATGCTGATGGGTCATAGTGTTTCTTCACTGCATCATAACCGATATTGTAAACTGGGCTTTTTAAACGATATATTTGCTTCTTTCCTGTCGGTATGTCCCGAATAACCATTTCGGTGCTGAAAATATATTCAGATGACAATATTCATTAAAATAGCAGCACATAATTCATGTAAAATTGCTATAATTCAAACTTGCTCACATGAACTGCACTTCAGTTGCCCTTGTCCCCTGGGGTGGCTTATCCAAATAAACTTGAATTGCCACCGGTTTTTCCAATAGAGGAATTTCAGCCGCGACAGCAACCTGAAGCCAACTCGGAATCACTGCTCCGTACTCATGTTCAACGTCAAAGGGGTTACCATCATCCCTGAGCCTATTGTCACATTCCCCGGTAACTGGTCTAGCAAAGTTAATATTTTTAATTTCATATTGGAGGATGTCTGAAGGCGGCAAGCAAACACGAAGAAGCTCTTTAAACTTGGGTTCTCCAAATGGAAATCCCCGTCCGTTTAGGACTACAAATGCAGCGTCTTCAACAATAATATCTGCTGTGCAAGACGGTGTGGATGTTGGTGTCTTTATAATTAGAAGAGCACCAATCGTGTCCAGCTCAGCACCTTCAATGCTACAGGGTACTAATTTAAATTCAAAGCAATCCGATGGTATCGGCGGGTTCGCCAGACTTATGTCTTCAGCAAATGTCTTCTCTGGAATTTGATTAAAACCTCCATGACGTCTTGCCGTACCTTAAATGATTTTAATAAATGTCATCAAATGTACATCTTGTTTAGAAATGCATGTATAGTATTGACTTACTGCTAAAAATACAAAAATAGTTCTTAATAAAATAGCTTACAGTCGCAAATATCTGATGTAGGTATGAAAGGCAATATTAATAACGGCAGGGCCGGTGGAATATCCCAAAGAATATCAGTGCGTTCATTTGGGTCAATGATAACTTTCTCCACCGTAGAGCCACTCAATTCGTAAATGTCCGAGATCCGATGCACATAGATAAAATTATTTTTACCATCAGTGTAGTAAATTTTTACTCTAAAACAACAAATTGTATTTGCATTGCATAAACGATCTACATATGTAAATGCCTTTGTTACGGAAGTATTGGTATTTTTGCTTTATTTTACCCTGCTTGGACCTCACGTAACGATGAAGTTGAACCAACGTATTTCCACTTTCCACATATCAATAGGTCGGCAACATCTTTATAATTGTGAAACAATTGTTTGTCCCTCTAAATAAGTACATAGACAAAAGACAACTTAGACTTTGAACAGAACCTTTTCATACGTGTACGTTGTGTAAAAATTGGCAGCAGAACTTACCACTTTGGGATCACAAGAATCAACATTGTATTTAAGCGGCTTTTGCAAACTAGTCGCAGCAGAATTTGGACCTTGACAATCGGCAAAATCACTTTTTTGGACCCTCTCCCAACTCCCAGACACGCGAACTCCTTTGGCGTCCCTCTCGAGTACCATGAAAACGCTTTGCAGTACTACTAGACTGGAACATGTAGCACCTTTATCCATTTCCATACTGATGAAAAACTCAGTTCCTGAACCAGACGGATAATTAAATGCAGTCTTGAGACATGCCCCAATTGCATTAGATGGCTTGACAGAGCCATCATTGTCCGCTTCGATTTGACGGCACAGGAAAAGCTTGCGATTCAACGAAGGACAGTTTTTGCAAGCTGTTGGACCTGAACATGATAAAGTTCTGCCTTCCGTAAGGTAGTCCAAATCTGGGGCGATATCAGGTGTTTGAACTGCTGTAGCCGCAAAATCAACATCACCTCCAGAACCGAATGCCAATTGTCTCCGTTCAGTCATTATTCGGCGAATCTCAGTGGTACCGGGGCTAAGCTCAACGCTAAACTCTGCAACAAACTGGATGTGGCTAGGGTAAGATGAACCGCTTTTGACTTTATCCTTTAGCATGACCTGGATTACGCGAGGGTTCTCTCCAGAAGCAACCGTTAGATCAGCTTCGACGGAAAGCCATTTTGGATCCTTTGGATACAATGTCACAGATGGAGAGAAACCCGGGCATTCATACTCTACAGACTTTAGATTATGAATTACAGGCTGATATGAGGTCACCCCATCTGGGCCTGTTACATCGGTGAAGCATGGTCGAACTAGCCGGTTGACTTCCAGCTCACCGTACGGATATCCCTTTTCATTCAACGCCACGAAGGCGATATCAACTGTTCTGGCCTTAGGTTGACCAGTACACGGTAGCTGTATGAATAACGCTCCCAATTTTTCACTTGTGATTGAACTGGGACAGCTCACCATCTTGAACTCAAAACATCCGAGCAGTTTATCTGTTGGGTTTGTCGGTGTGGGACCCAGGACGGGTATGTCAGCGTTGGGATCGTGTGGAATTGATCCGCCTGATCGCCGCGGACTAGCACAGTTGCACATGTAAGTCTTGCGAAAACGTGGCAGAGGTATTGGTGGAGAAGTCGATATAGTAGGAGGTGGAGTAGGCAATAGAATATCAGTGCGTTTATTTGGATCGCCGATAATTTTCTCCACGGTTAACCCAGTGATCTCGTAAATGTCTGGGATGCGGATCACGTGAATAAAGCTTTTGCTACCGTCGGTGTAATAAATTTTTATTCTAAAAAGTAAAAAAAAATCAACGTAAGCACCTTTGTGACATTGCTGATTGAATGGAAAGCTAAATAATGTATATTGGCATAATGTGTTTTATCTAACCCCGCCTGGATCTCACGAGGCGCAGGAATTACTTTGTTTGTCTGCCATTTTCCACATACCAACAGGTCATCAACTTCTCTATAGTTGTGGTACAATTGGTTATCTTTCTAAAACAACAAGAGCAACGGCAGCTTAATTAATTATATGTTCAGATCGTGTATTTTCCAGATAGAGACATTTGCGTAAATTTAATAAGTACCTTTGTTGCTTTAGGGTCGCAGGAATCAATTGAAAATTTTAGAGACGGTGACAAACCGAACGCTGTAGAAGTTATACCTTGGCAGTTTCTCAAGTCCCCACTTTGAACTTTATCCCACCTACCATCAGCTACGCGTACTCCAGCTTCATCCCTTTCAAGTACCATGAAAACATTCTGCTTTATTGTAAAACCCGAACACGGTGCAGCCGAACTATAAGCATTGCTCAATTGCGTCAGACGGCTTGACAGATGGATCATTGTCTGCATCTATTTTACGGCACAGGAAATTATTGCGATTCAACGAAGGACAGTTTTTGCAAGCTGTTGGACCTGAACATGACAATGTTTTGCCTTCCGTAAGGTAGTCTACATGTGGGTTGATTTCAGGTGTTTGAACCGTTGAAGCCGCAAAATCAACATCACCTCCAGAACCGAATGCCAATTGTCTCCGTTCTGTCATTATTCGGCGAATCTCAGTGGTACCGGGACTAAGCTCAACGCTAAACTCTGCAACAAACTGGATGTGGCTAGGGTAAGATGAACCGCTTTTGACTTTCTCCTTTAGCATGACCTGGATTACGCGAGGGTTCTCTCCAGCCGCAACCTCTAAGTCAGCTTCCACCGAAAGCCATTGCGGATGCTTTCCATACAATGTCATTGATGCTGGGAATCCGGGACAAACATATTCTACAGGTTTAAGGTCATGAATTACAGGTTGGTATGAGGTCACCCCATCCTGTCCTGTCACATCAGTGAAGCATGGTCGAACTAGCCGGTTGACTTCCAATTCACCGTACGGATATCCATTTTCATTCAGCGCCACGAAGGCGATATCTACAGTTTTGATATTAGGTTGGCCAGTACACGGTTCTTGTATGAACAAAGCACCCAACTTTTCGCTTGTGAGAGAAGTGGGGCAATTGACCAACTTGAATTGAAAACAACTACGGAGTGGATCCGTTGGATTTGTCGGTGTGGGACTCAGGTTGGGTATGTCAGCGTTGGGGTCGTGTTGAATTGATCCACCGGATCGCCGCGCACTAGTACATTTACACATGTACGTCTTGCGAAGGAGAGGAATTGAAATTGCTGGAGCTGTCATTATGTTTGGGGGTGGAGCAGCCCATATAATATCAGTACGTTTATTTGGACGATTGATGACTTTCTCAAGGGCTGAACCAAACAATTCGTAAATGTCCGGGATACGGTGCACGTGAATAAAGCTTTTGCTACCGTCGGTGTAATAAATTTTGATTCTAAAAAGTAAAAAAAATCTAACTAAGTAAACTATGAAAGTTGAAATGAACGTTAATTAAACCTTAATAACATGTACGAGCATACCCCGCCTGGATGTCACGTGGAGTTGGAATTGTACTGCTGCTTTTCCATTTTCCACATACCATCTTGTCATCAACTTCTATATAGTGGTGGTACAATTGGTTATCTTTCTGAACGAACAAGAGCGTAGGTTTTATGATAAATATATATTTTTTAATTGTTTGTCATTTATGGGCAGAGTTGTACTACAACATTTCTGTATTTAAAACTTACCGCATTTAGATTGCAAGAATCAATAGAATATTTTAGAGACGCTGATAAACCGACGGCTGTTGAACTACTGCCCTTGCAGTTCTTCAAGTCCCCACTTTGAGTTTTATCCCAAGTACCATCAGCTACGCGTACTCCAGCCACACCCCTTTCTAGTACCATGAAAACACTCTGCATTATTTTAAATCCTGAGCACGGTGCTGCCGAAATATCCATTTCCAAACTGGCAAAAAATTCTGCTCCCTTTCCCGGAAAATTAAATGCCGTCTTTATGCATTGCTCAATTGCATCCGATTGACTGACCGAAGAGTCGCTGTCTGCATCGATTTTACGGCACAGGAAATTATTGGGATCTAATGACCCACAGTTAGTACAAGCTCTTGGAGCTGAACATGACAAAGTTTTGCCTTCCGTAAGGTAGTCTACGTGTGGGGTGATTTCAGGTGTTTGAACCGTTGTAGCCGCAAAATCAACTTCACCTCCCGAATTGAACGCCAATTTTCTTCGTTCTGTCATTATTCGACGAGTCTCACTGGTTCCGGAACCAAGCTCAACGCTAAACTCTGCAACAAACTGAATATGGCTAGGGTGCGATGCCCCACTTTTGACTTTATCCTTTAGCATGACCTGAATTACGCGAGGGTTTTCTCCAGCCGCCACCTCTAGATCTGCTTCCACCGAAAGCCATTGAGGATTCTTTCCATACAATGTCATTGATGCTGGGAATCCGGGACAAGCATACTCCACTGATTTTAGATCATGAATTACAGGTTGGTATGAAGTTACCCCATTCGGTCCTGTCACATCGGTGAAGCATGGTCGAACTAGCCGGTTGACTTCCAATTCACCGTACGGATATCCATTTTCATTCAGCGCCACGAAGGCGATATCTACAGTTTTTATATTAGGTTCACCACTACACGGTAGCTGTATGAATAACGCTCCAAATTTTTCGCTTGTGAGAGCACTGGGGCATTTGGCCAACTTGAACTGAAAACAACTGAGGAGTGGATCCGTTGGATTTGTCGGTGTGGGACTCAGGTTGGGTATGCCCGCCTTTGGGTCGTGAGGAATTGATCCCCCTGATCGCCGCGGACTAGCACAGTTGCACATGTAAGTCTTGCGAAAAAGTGGCAGGGGTATTGCTGGAGCGGTGTTTATATTTGGGGGTGGAGCAGCCCATAGAATATCAGTACGTTTGTTAGGACCATTGACAACTTTGTCAAGGGTTGAGCCGAACAATTCATAAACGTCTAGTATACGATGCACGTGAATAAATTTCTTGCCACCGTCGGTGTAATAAATTTTAATTCTAAAAAGTAAAACATCAAACTAAGCAAACTATGACATTACTGAAATGAAAGGTAATTATGCCCCTTGTTAATATGCACGAGCTTACCCCGCCTGGATGTCACGTGGAGTTGGAATTGTACTGCTGCTTTTCCACTTTCCACATACCAACAGGTTAGCAACTTCTCTATAGTGGTGGTACAATTGGTTATCTTTCTGAAAGAACAAGAGCAACGGCAGCTTAATTAAATTAATGTTCAGATCGGGTCTTTTTCCAGTCAGAGACAGTTGCGTTGTTTTAAAACTTACCGCTTTTGGGTCGCAGGAATCAATTGAAAATTTTAGGGGCGCTGACAAACCGCTGGCTTTTGAATTTTGGCCCTGGCAGTTTCTCAAGTCCCCACTTTCAGCCTTATCCCAACTACCACCAGCTACGCGTACTCCAGCCACACCCCTTTCTAGTACCATGAAAACACTCTGCATTATTTTAAATCCTGAGCACGGTGCTGCCGAAATATCCATTTCCAAACTGGCAAAAAATTCTGCTCCCTTTCCCGGAAAATTAAATGCCGTCTTTATGCATTTCTCAATTGCATCCGATTGACTGACCGAAGAGTCGCTGTCTGCATCGATTTTACGGCACAGGAAATTATTGGGATCTAACGACCCACAATTGGTGCAAGCTGTTGGAGATGAACATTTCAATGTTCTGTTCAAGTAGTCCACATGTGGGGTGATGGGTGGTGCTTGAACTGTTGTGGCTGCAAAATCAACTTCATCTCCCGAATTGAACGCCAACTGCCTCCGTTCAGTCATTATTCGTCTAAACTCCTTGCTACCCCCTGGCTTCAACTCCACACTAAACTCGGCAACTAGTTGAATGTGGCTAGGGAAAGATGACCCAGTTTTGATTTTCTCCTTTAGCATAACCTGAATTGCACGAGGTTTTTCTCCAGCCGCAACCTGAAAATCGGCTTCAACGGACAACCATTTCGGATCCTTTCCATAGAGCGTCTGGTCTGGTTTGAACCCTGAACATGAATACTGAACCGGTTTTTGGTCGTGAATCACGGGTCGATACGAAGTGACTCCACTGCCCAAGCAAGGTCGAATTAACTTGTTGACTTCCAGCTCACCGTACGGGTATCCTTTCTCATTCAACGCCATGAAGGAAACATCCACTGTCCTTAGGTCCGATTGGCTCGCGCACGGTTTTTGCACGAAGATCCCTCCAAACTTTTCGCCACTCAGAGAACCGGGACAGCTCGCCAACTTGAACTCGAAACAACTGATGAGTGGGTCCGCCGGATTTGTCGGTGTCGGGCTCAGTTCTGGTATGTCATCAGTAGGCTTTTGCGGAACTCCCCCTGTTCTCCGTGGATCAGCACAATCACACATGTACGTCTTGCGTAAAGGGACGGGGGGTCCTTGAGCAGGAGCGGCGGGTCCTTGCGCAGGAGCGGCGGGTCCTTGCGCAGGAGCGGCGGGTCCTTGCGCAGGAGCGGCGGGTCCTTGCGCAGGAGCGGCGGGTCCTTGCGCAGGAACGATGGGTCCTTGCGCAGAAGCGACGGGTCCTTGTGCAGAAGCAACGGGTCCTTGTGCAGAAGCAACGGGTCCTTGTGCAGAAGCAACGGGTCCTTGTGCAGAAGCAACGGGTCCTTGCGCAGGAGCGGCGGGTCCTTGCGCAGGAGCGGCGGGTCCTTGCGCAGGAGCGGCGGGTCCTTGCGCAGGAACGACGGGTCCTTGCGCAGAAGCAACGGGTCCTTGCGCAGAAACAGAAAGTATAAAGATTGTCCACAACAGCAGGTGATTGGCGAATTGCATTTTTAACAGTTTCCCATGTGCAATTGCTACCAAAGTACAAGTAAAATCCCTGCACGGGACTTATACCACAGCCGAATAGAGATTCAGATCTACAAATATCTGGAAATTCAACTGCTCAGATTCCGAAAAAGATCACACTGGAAGATTGAAATGGTTAACGGTGAAAATCCCTCTGACCTAACTCAAACTGCCTTCGATGGAAATCATCTGCTCAGCTCCTCTACTAACCTTTCAAAATGCAACGCAACGGAATGGAAAAATAACTTCTGATTTTCTGCATAATAATTCCATTTTAGTAAACATAAACATTGACATTGAGGAAGCACGTAATTTCGCATATTATAGACAACGCTCCCGGATAATCCGAAAAATCATACCGGCACGGCAATTCGGATCCTTTAAGATTGGATTGAGATTTACTCTAAATTCAGATTAATCGGCGCTTATCTCCTTAGTGCTAGTCCAATATAACGCTAGCAAAATTACAATTATTAGTTATCTCATAGTACCCCAGTCCAGTCTACAAACCAAACGGTGAAATATGCTACGTGTGGAAAAGACTAAAAAACAAGAAGAAAGTGCGCATTATGTACTTTGTCAAAAGCTTTTAAAAAGAACCCTGGCGAAAGTTACACCGTACAAAATAGAAAAAGCACTAATGAATAGGTAGACAGAGTAGACACTCTTAATATAAATGGAGAGGATAATCATCGGAGCGGATAAACACGTTTTTCTTGTAAAACAGCATTAGAGGCCACTATCCGCAATCCACACTTCCTCCCAAAGTGTTACATGTTCAGTACGTGATTAGGTGAAAGTCATGCTGCGGCATGCCTATGGGCATACAGATAACTGCAAAGAAAGTTTCACCATCCGTCTTTCTCTCCGGCTATAAATATATCATTCTTTCTACTATATTCCCGTCTTTTCTTTAAATTTCTTTTTTTAAAGCGATTCCCTTTAAATGGAATATAATATGTTATGTAATGTATATTACCGACGTATCATTTTGATAGTGCTTGACACTACCACTACCTACACGGTAATATATAACTGACAACAATATGCGAGTAGTACGTACCTGCACTAAATACTTTCACTCGTAATTTCCTTGTGGAACAACCAGTCACGAGCGTGAAGTGGGTGAAATCGAACAAGTTTTTAGAGCAAGAGGAAATTACGATAATGAGAGGAGTGAGTAGGGGATCTTTTTTTTTATGGCGTGTCGAGTGACGACTGTTTGCTATGCAGTTAGATAGAACAGATAATATAATATTATATGCAATGTATGTATGTTGACTAAATACAGGACTCTCTCGTGCACGATCTTTCTTTATTTTTAGAAACTTTTTGTTGAAACAAAGAATTAGTAGAGGTATTTATTTACTCCTTAATATATGAATTACTATCATGGCTATAATAAATGTATCCAAAAGATTTCTTCCTATAGACAATGAAAGGAAAAGAAAAAAAGACTTTCACTTTGAGCAAACTGAGCTCTCTCATTTAGAAAAGAAAATGAGAAGAAGTAGCAGAGTAGTAGTAGTAGTTGCCACTCTTCACAAGTCATCAGAGAGGCTTAGAAGGATTCCCAGTGGGGAAAACGAACCGTGTCGGCGGCGGCGGTGGTGGTGATGGTGGTGGAAGGACGGAAGGAAAAGGCAAGTAAGAAGGAAAAAGTGGTAAATGGATGGAACATTTAGACGAGGTGTTTACATGACGCGTTCGTGTATAGGAGGAGAAATAGCAAAAGAGCAGTGAACAATGTCTACAAGTTACCAGCATCAACACTTTCATTATTATGCTCTAACCGTTACAACACCAGCAGGAGGAGTACTAGAAGAGTTGCCTCCGGTTGTTCTCTTCTCCTCCTTATCGTCACGATCACGATGGTGTTAATGGTGGTGACTGGCTGGCATGGTGTGAGCAACTAAAATCTGGGAATTGAACATGGTGTAAAATGTTTAATCATGTCTTCCATCCACTTTTCATACTTCGACGAGGACAGAATCGATGATGAGGTAATTCTCTAAGAAGAGTGGACAAAAAATAAAAAGGAGAAATATGGAGAAAGGAGGAGATGAATGGTGGTGGCTGTAGTCATGTATTTACTTACTACAGGACAAAAGTGAGTAGTAATCTTGTTACAATAGCAAACCCACGGCCTTTGGTCCTCTCTCCCTTTGGTGCGCTCCCTGGAATGAAATGACCTTCGTTTCTCTTTTCTTTCCAAAAATAATAAAAGGGTCAATGAGAACGAGAACTACGACGATGCCACTTTTGGAAGAAATAGGTCGTTTGAGGGAAATTGGCACAAACCCTTAACAATTGGCTTTATTTATAAGCAAAGTATGTAATATTGTATTATATAAGTTGCTCTCAAGAGTGCATGCTGCACGAAAACCTTATAAAAAGCATCCATTGTACTTTCTACTTACTGTTATTACATAATTGTGCAACCACAAAAAATAGCAGAAAGAAAATAGATTCTAAAAAACAGGCATGGTCATGGTTAGCAAAAAAATACATATAATTTTTCATTCTGTTGACAATTTATGATCTTCATTGCAGGCTCATTTAATCTGATGCATATATTATGTACATACTAGATTGCGTGAGATTGTGTGGAAATATAACAGCAGTATCACTCCTTTATGCAAAAGCTCAATTTTTTATCAATTTACCCGGCATGACAAAATGGGCAATTGTTCAAGAATACTCTCAACAAAAAACAAGTGGTGCAAAAAAAGGATATCTGCAACATTTTTTTCCAGCCGCATACTAACTATCATCCGCAAAACAGGGAAAGGCAAACGTTGTAGCTGTGTGTAAATGTAACTTAAAGCTCGTGCAAACAAAGACACCACCAAAGATATATTTATTTATCCTTCGCTACATCAGGAAAAGGATGGTGTACAATATATCAAGCTTTGCTACAACGCGAGAACCTTCTTCTTTTATCTCTCCTTCCGCTCTGCAAAATGCCTAACTGAAATATTGTGCTGCTTGCTGCTGCGGTGCTGCGTAGAGAGAGAAGAGAGTCTAAAAAGGACTTGCACCATGCCGGGTCCGCTGCTACTCATTCCTTTTCAGAACAGACTCAGTGAAAGTTGTCAGATGGAAGTTGCTTGTAAAAATCTCAACGTAACGAGAGAAAGATCCACACAATCCATAATACCAGCCAGCCCCATTACAATAACAAACCATTTCAGCAAGCATTCATTCCGTAACAAAATATACTGATGAATGAAGAGAAGTGGTGAGTGCTCCCAAAACTCTCGCAACTTTCTACAGCAGCAGTGGTCGCAACATTATTATGATGGGAATGGGCCCGTGTTAAAAAAGAGGAAAAAGTCTGCGTGCCTATACCAATTTACATTATTTTCCACACAGATTTTTTTACATTCAGCTCTTTTGAGCGTTGTTGGCAATATGCTGGCTCGCTTGGCTCTTTCACAATCATTCAGTCAGTAAATGCTTGTGTGTGGTCGCGGTCTCCAACATTTACCAACAACCAAGGAGCATTTGAAACATTGGACTGTACGTTGAAACTCTTGTAAACACAAGCGACAGGCTCGCAGCACGATAAGTTGCTTGTATGAATTTGGGATCGGATCCAATTATCCCATTTCAAATATATTCATTCCTAACAACAACGGAGAAGGGAAATGTGTGTTTTTCTATTTGTACAACCACATATTAAAACCAGTTGTGTTGTTGGTACACCGTTGAGCATCTTGACATTTTCAATTTAACTGCAGCCACCGTATGAAGTGAGAAGATGAGTACCTATGCAGGATGCGTTGCAATAATGGTTCAGTATGTTGTTGTATGAAAACCGAAGGAAACGCTGTATATAATAAGTACAAATACTTGT
Source organism: Sinella curviseta (assembly GCA_004115045.4). Taxonomy (NCBI): domain Eukaryota; kingdom Metazoa; phylum Arthropoda; class Collembola; order Entomobryomorpha; family Entomobryidae; genus Sinella; species Sinella curviseta. The sequence continues at coordinate 52,878,228 of CM023201.3, forward strand.
ATCGCGTCACCACAATTGCCGACGAGTGATAAATTGCATTTTTCACCGTTTGTCATTTATTTGTGTGAACTCGAGTAAAAGTAAAATTCGCTGCACTTGAGCACACCCGAATGGAAGGACTCTCCCGATGTCATTTCTACGATGTTTCTATTATTCTTTCGCCAACTTTGTTTTGCTGATCACATCGTCCCAATATACTCGCGGAGTCAGTCTGTAGCACGCATCCATTGTCATCACCAAAGTTTCTTTTGTGAATCAATCTTAAATTGATGAAATGTGAGAAGATAGTGTGTGCAATAGTTAGAAGTTTTATACATCTGTATAATATTATATGAACTCATGTGTGATCTGTGAGTGGCTACATTTGCTGACTATTGTGTAACAATTGTGTGTGAGAATGTGCCTATATAAAAATGGAACTTGTATTTATTGTGCTTATTTACTGTGCAACTGACTGAGAATGAGAGTATTTCAATGCGACAAGTACAAAAAATTCAAACAACCTTGTACGCTCAATCGGACGATGCAAAATAGTTTTCGTTTCTCTGAAGCTCACATTTTTGGAAAAGCCCAGGAAGATCACATTTTCTCAGCAAAGTAAATTACACATTTCATCCTATTTATTTAGGTGGAACTCGAACGTTGCGCGTTGTTGGCAATTGAGTGAAAGGACGTTGAAAAAGAACCTTCATTTTTTAGTGCACGTGGTCATGAAATTATAATGTTCTAAAGAAACCACTTTCCATTCATGACGTTTTATTGCTATGTACATATGTACCTATGCGTATTCATTTCAGACTTTCCACCGATAACTCATATAATATGCAAGTTTTATTACATTTTTGGGGAAGTAGAAACCGCTAGTAAAAAAACTATTTTTGTAACTTGTATCTCCGTAAAATCGTGTTCGTAGTATGTGCGTACGAGAAACCACTTTGGAGGAATATAATGTAAAATGCTATAACAAAAGCTCACAATCAGACCCCACCGTCGCTTTGTTATGGTTATTTAAACTTTTAAATTATATTCCATGCTTGCACCAAGGAGAACTTATATAATAAATGTGATTTCTACTACACTCAGTGACAAGAATTATTGTGCTTTTCCTGTGTCGACTTTTTTAAACGAATTTAAAAAAGTTCATCATCCGGTCGCACCCCTTCCTTTACAGTACCTGTCAATACGCTCATGATATAAGTTGAATTTATTTTCCCCGAATGCCCTATATAGCAAACAAACATTACATTTAATTGTCGGTCCATGCTGCTGCTTAATCGACAATCAATCAAAAACGATAAATGTTCCAGAGTAAATTAATTAATGTCTATTAGTTTTTAACTCTGTTCTATATTCCAAATACAAAGCTAGCTTCATAAACTCATGACTATTATATGTTGCATAATACAATAGCAAAATTTTAAGCTATTTAGCTTTCGTTACGTGTAGTTACGTTACGTTAGTTACGTTACGAGTTGTACCAGACGGGGACAGAAATATATGTCATGGCCAATCTTAAATATTTATAAAGAATACGCATAGTCGTACTTACTTTCTATTAAAATACCTAGCTACTGATTTAATTGAATTAGAAAGGAAGCCTATTTCCATTTTCATTCCGGTGCCGGTAATTGCTGTCGGACTGTCATTTGTATTTTGTGAACGAAGAAACAAATATATATGCAAAAAACTAGAATCTGTGGAACTTGGAATACGACTTCATATAAAGTTCCGTTACGATCTCACCAGGAGTTGGACCACTCTGTCTGTGCATGAACTGGAAACTTATATCATAAACTTTGTAAAAGGAAACCATGAAAAGATTCTAACCTTCCTTCCCCATTGAGTCTGAGGTTGATACTTGGAGAGGCTCTTTATGTAATGTGTTGTAACTTTTTAAATAATCGTGTTGCCATGCTGCTGTGTATTCGACAAGCTGTCGGAGAAAGCGCCATGAAAGTGACAGAAAATTATGAGTGTCATTCCAACTCCGTGAAAGAAGCAATTTAATAAACTGTCCTTGTTGACTCTTGCAAATATTTTGAGTTAAGGCTGACAAAATAAGGACGCATTTACATAAAATGATGAAATTAATTCTTGGAAACAAGTGGATAGGATTGAACTCTCCCCGAATGCCACCCTCTATATCATCGGATTTTAGCGGTTTTATGGCTAATGGTGCTGGCCACGAACCAAGCTTCACCACCCATTCAATTTACAGCTCGTCGGACGATTTATCCACAGATTCCATAGGATACAGCGACAATAGTACTGGTACGTTGTTTTAACCTCAATACATACTATTTTATGGCACGATTTAAAAACTTTGTAACACTCAATTCATCACAGTCACATTCATACATATCCATGTACAAAATGAATTTCACCATTGTCGTTTTAGTTTTTGTATGAGATTATTATTGAAAGCTCTATTGTAACGTAGCTATACAATTTGAAATATTGACAACTGTTCATAAAATTGTTTCGATTTCAACAAAGCCAATTCATATATACATATGCACCTGTGTCCTAATTATTTTTTAACCACAAAAGTCTAGACTGACAGTAAATAAATGCCGTAGCCGTGGTTACAAATTTTAACTCGCACATTTGTACTTTATTAATGGAGAGTACCCACTCCACTGACACTCAATTCTTCCCTAAAGCTTATTAACATCACGGGCCAATATTTGAAGAGAAATGTGCACCAGGAAGGGGCATTGCTCTCAAAGAAACAATACGTTAGTAGTGTATACCTAATTTTCCTTTCATGACAGATTGCATACATACATGTATGTTGCCTAACGATTCAATTCAATACTAAAATCTACGTGTGTGCAATTGTACTCTTTCATCTCTTTTTCATGTTTGATGTTTTACTCCTCATCCGAAATGATGAGGCGATTGTTTTATATTTGTCTTTTCAAGTACCATATACCACAATGCAAGTAGGCGTTTCTTTTGACGACTTTCTTTTTCTTGGAATTCCCCGCATGTCCATTCAGGAATAAAAAGCAGCTTACTCGTTGTTGTTGCCGAAATAGGAACCAAACCTACAATGCATAAACATGAACTACAAACTTTGTCAATAATAACGCGGTATTTCAAATCCTGAAATATAAAAGTTGCCACGTTTATCATTGAAAACTTTGTGTCAGATGAAATATTATGTAACATTTCAAGAAAATTTTGTTAATTAATACAGAAAAGTTTTTCAGGACAAAAGTTAATTCTGGACGTAAGTCTCCGGACTCCATAACTTGTTTTTCACTTCCACAAGCAACACAACATTTGAGAACGTGGAGATTAGTATGAATGTAAGATGAACGAAAATCCGAAATAGTTAAAATATCAACTGAAAATAACGTTATTAATGATAAGGATAACGCTAATGCCATAATGTGTTGTTGTGAGCAAAAAATGCGTACCTATTCATATTATGCGTCTTCCTCATCTAAAGCCAGGATTTGTATTTTTGTCACATAGTTAGCAAAACAAAAAAGCAGCAGCAAAAACAAGGAAATAATGTGAAGAAGGAGTGCAAAGACATTGGCTTTATGGGATTAAATGTGATTGACATTTACAATCACATCAGGCAGGAAGAAAAGAGCAAGGAAATCGTCTAGGTATTGTACACAGAACACTGGTGCGGAAGAATAGATTGTACTGGGATTCCGTTTCTCATGTGCAAAGATTTGCCATTAGCAGATGGGGTGGAATGAGCTTTTTGAGGAAAAGTCACGTTGCTTTGGAGTGGAGGAGTATCGACACATTGATCAAAGATGTTTATATACAATTCAACCATATACCTGCATATATTACAAAGTACTACCAAGATTTCACAATCTATGCATAAAAATAGGATTCTCAGTTTCTGTAATACGTACATGCAAAAACATTTCTTCTTTTGTAATTTCGTAAATAGGTTTTGACTAAAATATTAGGTGTATTCTTTCTTGAACGGGTAACATATTTTCATGGTTTTTTATTCTTGAAGCAGCTGCGTAAAGTGTAGAGCATTACTGAACAGAATGACACACTAAGGATTTTATTTTTTATACAATAATAATATTTACGAAAATGTTGTTCCGTATACTTTTCACTTTTTATTGCATTTTTTCATATAGTTTACAATACTTTGGATTTGGATGTTTTTATTCGTCCACAGATTATTCTACCAGGCAGTTTCATTCAGAAGGAGATTTGGAAGTCGAGAATGGAACCAGCATTGCCACCATGTTTTCCAATTTCGGGGATGAATCCACTGAGTACATTTTCGATCGGAGTGATGTTCGAGCCATTTTCTTGATCCTTTACACCATCGTCTTCTGTTCGTGTTTCTTTGGTAAGTTATGCTGTAAAGCTGGCAAATGGCAGTTGCGTATAAGATAAGATTGTCAGGAGCGACACAAAAGAATTCAAGTGTAAACTTTAAATTGGCAGATGTTGCGATAATGCAATAAGAGAAGGAACGAAGAGTAGAGCTTAAAATTGTCTCGAGTTGTCTTGACCAAGTTGTTTGTACTCCGACATTCACACTTAAACTCAGCTATCCTAGATCAATCACAACAACAACGAAAAAAGAAACTTTCCCCAAAATGTTTAGTTCGGAGCATGTAATTCAGACATCTTGAGACAATGAAATAACTTACATAGTACACAAAATATTTCATTGGTTGTTTGCTAGAAAGATCGGTTCAGTTAGCTGTTTTAGCCATATTTGTACATTTTGTTACTACATATTTGTATGTTTACGTGAACGAATGTCTACTTGCCTTTGCCTGCGCTTTGTCTTGTCGTATTATACAAACAAGAAAAAATCAAATAAACCGTCTTCCAACAGTTCTTAAAGTCAGGGTCAGAAGAGTCAAGAGAAACAGGACATTTGATTGAAATTGACGATATAAGGACAGCAATTGCCTGTCGAGTGATATTGATTTGTTGCAAGAAAACCATACATGAACATGTAAGAGAACTCGGGGCTTTAACATAAGTCTAAAACTGAGGGAAGGTAAATAGGTATTCAATAGTACCAAAGTACCATCAGCTCTCATGCTTACGTAAAAGGTAGATTGTCCAGATTTCACTTGGAACTAATCTATCCGACTTCATTTTAATAACATTTCCTTTCGTTTACTGTTTTTGTGAAACTTTCCATGTGCAACTGACCTGGATGCTCGCGTAATGTATACAGTTTTATACAAATAAAATGAAAGCGAGTAAACACAGTTACATAAGAAGTAAAACTGCGAAAATCCACGTACTAGATACGTCTGTTGGATGGATTTATCGACAAATGCAATCTTGACGGAGTCCATGATCCTTAAATTGTTTTTCTATACGCTTTGCTATGCTAATAATTTAAATTTCATGCGTCAATCAGTTTGTGTAAAACATACATACCTATATTACTGACGGCTTTGTGGACCCAACAAGCAGAATAAAACTCTAGTAACACAAGTGCCGGTGTATATATGATAATTTGAATGCTTCTTTGAAAACTTCACGACGGTGAACCGTTCAACATTCACGTGAGTAAAATAATTCACACATGATTTGTGACCGTGGTTTGCGGGTGCAAAGAACGATTCTGTTCTTCGGCTCTATATTTACAATTTAATTAGGTATAGGGTTAGTTTAAAGTACAGAAGTTTGGATCATTTTTACTCTCAAACTATATCGCACTACCTTCTGCCAGTTACATGAATTATGGAATTTGCTGAAATCTAATAAGAGTTAGAATTATATCTTATTATGCTGCTGATATACCTTAAACAAACCAGACGCAGCTGGGAAAAGAAATGAGTACAAGATTATATGGTATGAAAGACTAATTTCATATGATCTGAATTGATCTGTACCGTCTTATGATATGATGCACCATTTGCTTCAAAGGAGAAAGAAATGCTCCTTATTCACTCACTACTGCAGAGACTACACGAGCAGAGCTACAGAACAACATCATATATTATCTGACTTTATACTTTTGGAACTCAAAGGAGTTTGCAGCTTCCTTGGTAAAAGTGGATAATTGTACGTGCTTGGTTTTTCGTAATGCATTTTTGTGGAAACGGTGAGTTGTGTATGTGTTTTGTATAATATGTGGTAAATACGTGGATGTGTGCGGTGGGTGACTCTGCTCAATTTCATTCTTCGCTCATCACTTTAGAGAATTTACGTGCTCACTTTACTGCGCACACTTTTCTGTTTTAACGGGTTTTAAACTCATTTTTTAATGCATTTCCAGTGGAGAAGGTATAACACTTATAGTTATCCCAGGGTCGGAGGAAGTTGCTTCATTCTCATTCATGAAAGATGGCGATAGCGGTACCCTAGTTTTCTCGCGTCACAATTTTTCGAGCGAAAAAAAATCCATCGAGGTTTAAATATTAAAATTTTCATCCACGCTAACAACCTAGTGGAGTATTTGTTATACCATGTGAACTCGAAAAGAAGATTGGGCGATAGAGACGCAAACGCAACGTGGAATAGAAAACAAGTAAAAAGGCACTTATACACCCACGGTAATGATAAAAATCAACCAAGCATCATTTGCATTCATGAATATGGAGTGGCTTAACAAGTTTTACTGTCGCCGGCCCTTTTGCATTTCGATTCCTAGGATTATATATTTACTACATTTTTAGGAAGATTTATCTCATCACATAACTGCCTACCTTCAATTTGTAGTGTTATTTGTCATACTAAGGCTCATTTTTCGATGACTTTGGTTTTAGAGATATGCATTGGGAATTTCAAATTTTAATTCGTGGTTATACGCTTTTCTCACGAACCAGACAAGATTACATAAAAATGCAAATGATTATACTTTTTCTTGTCATACTTGTGGCTCACCGTTCTAATAGTTTTCACTTGTGTAACGTATTATATTTCCCAATTTCCTTCTTTCGAAATAAGAATCCAGATTAGAGCATGGAAAATATTTTTTTGTCTTTCTTTTGATAAAATCGTATTTTTTAAAAATGTGTACGTGCAATTATTCAGTTCAGGTTGTTCTGTGTTTCTGCTCAGTTTCAACATGCCCTGTTAGTAACTACTACTAAGCATTTATAGGGACTATTGGTTAGTAGGGTACCAGACAGTACCAGTTCAGTTGGTGATGTACATAATATGTAGTATGTAGATGTACTATGTACTGTATGTATAAACAATCGGTTTGGTATCCATCGTGTAGTAGTAGTAAGATATGGACATTTCGTTTTCTCAAGTGGCCCCGTCTCCATCTTCTTGTGAATGGTTACAAACTCGCTGATTGAAGTCTGACAAAGGAGATGCAGTTATTTTCATCGATGAGAACGAATGAAACAGGAAATGAATGAGAGACTGACTGTCTCCAGCTCTAGCTTGTATATTGCGGGAAAAGCTGACAGAATCGGAGAATTTGTTAAGACATGCCATTGAAGACGGAAGCGCATTTTGTGATAAATGAGAACAACTTTACTGATGATGAAGCGTAATGCTGAACACTCATGTTAGTCACTTTCAAAGCTTGCTGTCGTCCCAAAAAACGGAAATGATGAATAGCGTCTCGGGAATGCACTTACAGCGTTACCACTAGGCTTTTTGTTCTATAACGAAGCGTAACACATTCGTGCCGAAGCATTGGTTGGTGCCATCATTTTCGATACAACGCAACATGGCACGATACTGTATAGAGTAGGTATTGAATTTCAGCTTAATTTGAGATTGCATTACTAAGCTACCAAAGTAGTTTAACTCAATATGGACCCTGATAGTGGCAAGTGCGCTGGTGAAAACTGAATGAAAAGTGAAAATTACTCCTACCCTTTACCAATGCAATGAACTTTTTTCTTATTGAACCATGCTAGAGTATGACTTCTTACCGTCCTTGGTTCATGCGGATGAAAGGGAAATCACCAAACGCTATAGTGAGGGGCTTCTTCTTTACTTTTTCTTATACATTTCCACTTTCACTCTTCAACAATAGCATAATATGCATGTAGACTGTATGTATTACGCAATGTACATTATGTATACCAATGATGCAGGAAGGCATAATGTTCTTCCTTCTGTTTCCTTCCTTCCCATTAAGACTCACTACTACTGGTGGACAACAAAAACTCTTTTCAACACCGAAAACTCTTGGCATTGTTACAATATTTTTCACTTGACTTATTGTATCGTATATTTTTTTGAATACTTTGCAATACACTTAGTGCGTATATTATAAAGGCTTTAAATGTTTTTCACGAAAAATCCTCTGAGGGTTTATTTTTTACATTAGTCTTGCTTTCTTCTGCTTTCACCTTTGTATTGTATTTATTTGACTTTCTCTCTTTGTTTATTGGGATGAATGTATATAAGTAGGCACGTAGATATTAGGTACATTTATGACATATGACATACTACAAAGCAATATCCTGCTTTTTGTATTTCGTCTGTATGGAGTTTAGTACTAAAAATCGAAATCGTGTAATGCACGTGATTATGTCATATCTTGACTTTACAAATGTCCTCCACTAAATCGGTTTCCTGTGTTTCACCGATAAAGTACAAACATCCCTTGACGCTGGGGTTAGTAGTAAATCGGGCCTGCATTATGGGATGAAACTATAAATATGCGAATGTCATAATAATAGTAGAATATTATATCACTCAGCTTTTCATAAAAGTATTCTACAAACAGATAGTTTTAAAAACGCAGTTGAAGGTTAAGATAAAAATATATAGTATTTAATTTAGAGATAGAGTTGTATCCCTAACTTGCATACTGTTGTCACATGGAAAAAGTAATAATACTAAAAACTAACCTTTTCATGAAGTTTAATCTTCTCTCACAAAAGTTGTTAACCTGCTGCGAAGTATTTTTTCTCTCTCAGTGAAAGGAACATGAAAATAAAGAAAGTACCTTTAGTAGATTAAAACGAAACGTGAATTGTATACATGAAGCAAGGCACATTTACTCTTCTCATTTTCCCTAGTAGTAATTTTTCATATCATTACTCTTTACATTTTCCTTTCAAACCATGACACGGGGACAGGAAGGTGCAAAAAAACTGCAGGATAAACATGTTATACCCACCAAGATTACAAGAATAAATGCGTCTCTCGAGATTCTCGTACGCCTACCAATACGAATTTGCGTTTAAGGCGGATCGCCTGGGTCTGTGGCCTGTGGAAAAATCATTAATCATGACTATAGAATATTTCAAGTAAATCAATATCACTAAGTGAGTTGGAAACCATATGATTTGCCTGTCATTTTGCTCCTCTCGCAACAGAAAAGTGTCTGCAATGTGTAGACTCTGCATACGCTTGCTTTTACCACTTCTAATATTCAAAATAAGCATACCAATACTGTGGTCCGTTGTATTTTATCAGAGCGGACAGTTAA
>CM023201.3:52887700-52969788 GCA_004115045.4 Sinella curviseta
ATCCAAAGTATTGTAAACTATATGAAAAAATGCAATAAAAAGTGAAAAGTATACAGAACAACATTTTCGTAAATATTATTATTGTATAAAAAATAAAATCCTTAGTGTGTCATTCTGTTCAGTAATGCTCTACACTTTACGCAGCTGCCTCAAGAATAAAAAACCATGAAAATATGTTACCCGTTCAAGAAAGAATACACCTAATATTTTAGTCAAAACCTATTTACGAAATTACAAAAGAAGAAATGTTTTTGCATGTACGTATTACAGAAACTGAGAATCCTATTTTTTATGCATAGATTGTGAAATCTTGGTAGTACTTTTTGTAATATATGCAGGTATATGGTTGAATTGTATATAAACATCTTTGATCAATGTGTCGATACTCCTCCACTCCAAAGCAACGTGACTTTTCCTCAAAAAGCTCATTCCACCCCATCTGCTAATGGCAAATCTTTGCACATGAGAAACGGAATCCCAATACAATCTATTCTTCCGCACCAGTGTTCTGTTTACAATACCTAGACGATTTCCTTGCTCTTTTATTCGTGCCTGATGTGATTGCAAATGTCAATCACATTTAATCCCATAATGCCAATGTCTTTGCACTCCTTCTTCACATTATTTCCTTGTTTTTGCTGCTGCTTTTTTGTTTTGCTAACTATGTGACAAAAATACAAATCCTGGCTTTAGATGAGAAAGACGTATAATATGAATAGGTATGCATTTTTTTGCTCACAACAACACATTATGACATAAAAGCATTGACTGGTAGCGGTATCCTTATCATTAATAACGTTATTATTTTCAGTTGATATTTTAACTATTTCGGATTTTCGTTCATCTTACATTCATACTAATCTCCACGTTCTCAAATGTTGTGTTGCTTGTGGAAGTGAAAAACAAGTTATGGAGTCCGGAGACTTACGTCCAGAATTAACTTTTGTCCTGAAAAACTTTTCTGTATTAATTAACAAAATTTTCTTGAAATGTTACATAATATTTCATCTGACACAAAGTTTTCAATGATAAACGTGGCAACTTTTATATTTCAGGATTTGAAATACCGCGTTATTATTGACAAAGTTTGTAGTTCATATTTATGCATTGTAGGTTTGGTTCCTATTTCGGCAACAACAACGAGTAAGCTGCTTTTTATTCCTGAATGGACATGCGGGGAATTTCAAGAAAAAGAAAGTCGTCAAAAGAAACGCCTACTTGCATTGTGGTATATGGTACTTGAAAAGACAAATATAAAACAATCGCCTCATCATTTCGGATGAGGAGTAAAACAACAAACATGAAAAAGAGATGAAAGAGTACAATTGCACACACGTAGATTTTAGTATTGAATTGAATCGTTAGGCAACATACATGTATGTATACAATCTGTCATGAAAGGAAAATTAGGTATACACTACTAACGTATTGTTTCTTTGAGAGCAATGCCCCTTCCTGGTGCACATTTCTCTTCAAATATTGGCCCGTGATGTTAATAAGCTTTAGGGAAGAATTGAGTGTTAGTGGAGTGTGTACTCTCCATTAATAAAGTACAAATGTGCGAGTTAAAATTTGTAACCACGGCTACGGCATTTATTTACTGTCAGTCTAGACTTTTGTGGTTAAAAAATAATTAGGACACAGGTGCATATGTATATATGAATTGGCTTTGTTGAAATCGAAACAATTTTATGAACAGTTGTCAATATTTCAAATTGTATAGCTACGTTACAATAGAGCTTCCAATAATAATCTCATACAAAAACTAAAAACGACAATGGGTGAAATTCATTTTGTGCATGGATATGTTTAAATGCGACTGTGATGAATTGAGTATTACAAAGTTTTTAAATCGTGCCATAAAATAGTATGTATTGAGGTTAAAACAACGTACCAGTACTATTGTCGCTGTATCCTATGGAATCTGTGGATAAATCGTCCGACGAGCTGTAAATTGAATGGGTGGTGAAGCTTGGTTCGTGGCCAGCACCATTAGCCATAAAACCGCTAAAATCCGATATAGAGGGTGGCATTCGGGGAGAGTTCAATCCTATCCACTTGTTTCCAAGAATTAATTTCATCATTTTATGTAAATGCGTCCTTATTTTGTCAGCCTTAACTCAAAATATTTGCAAGAGTCAATAAGGACAGTTTATTAAATTGCTTCTTTCACGGAGTTGGAATGACACTCATAATTTTCTGTCACTTTCATAGCGCTTTCTCCGACGGCTTGTCGAATACACAGCAGCATGCCAACACGATTATTTAAAAAGTTACAACACATTACATAAAGAGCCTCTCTACGTATCAACCTCAGACTCAATGGGGAAGGAAGGTTAGAATCTTTTCATGGTTTCCTTTTACAAAGTTTATGATATAAGTTTCCAGTTCATGCACAGACAGAGTGGTCCAACTCCTGGTGAGATCGTAACGGAACTTTATATGAAGTCGTATTCCAAGTTCCACAGATTCTAGTTTTTTGCATATATATTTGTTTCTTCGTTCACAAAATACAAATGACAGTCCGACAGCAATTACCGGCACCGGAATGAAAATGGAAATAGGCTTCCTTTCTAATTCAATTAAATCAGTAGCTAGGTATTTTAATAGAAAGTAAGTACGACTATGCGTATTCTTTATAAATATTTAAGATTGGCCATGACATATATTTCTGTCCCCGTCTGGTACAACTCACTACACGTAACGAAAGCTAAATAGCTTAAAATTTTGCTATTGTATTATGCAACATATAATAGTGATGAGTTTATGAAGCTAGCTTTGTATTTGGAATATAGAACAGAGTTAAAAACTAATAGACATTAATTAATTTACTCTGGAACATTTATCGTTTTTGATTGATTGCCGATTAAGCAGCAGCATGGACCGACAATTAAATGTAATGTTTGTTTGCTATATAGGGCATTCGGGGAAAATAAATTCAACATATATCATGAGCGTATTGAATAGTAAAGCGAAGGAAGGGGTGCGACCGGATGATGAACTTTTTTAAATTCGTTTAAAAAAGTCGACACAGGAAAAGCACAATAATTCTTGTCACTGAGTGTAGTAGAAATCACATTTATTATATAAGTTCTCCTTGGTGCAAGCATGGAATATAATTTAAAAGTTTAAATAACCATAACAAAGCGACGGTGGGGTCTGATTGTGAGCTTTTGTTATAGCATTGTACATTATATTCCTCCAAAGTGGTTTCTCGTACGCACATACTACGAACACGATTTTACGGAGATACAAGTTACAAAAATAGTTTTTTTACTAGCGGTTTCTACTTCCCCAGTACTAGTTTCTACTTCTACTAGCGGTTTTTCAGTGTCGTTTAAAGATGTTTTTGAAAACGACTACCTGTAAACAAAACTAGATTTATAGCAACACCAAAACATGGGGATTTCAAACTTGCCGCATAACTAGATGCCGTCAATCCAGGCCACTGTGAGATCACTGCCATCATCGTTTCCTGTGCAATGAGCACAACCAAACTCATATCCGCTGAGACTAAGCGGTATAAAAGCATGGTCCTTTTCACGTAAGAAGAAATCTTTCTATTTTTTCCATCCTGGACTGATGACGGTTGTGTGAACAAATTAATCAACAAAATTGATTTACTGATTGATTTACAAAATCCAAACTGATGCCGAACATGACAACTTTCTACATATTATGAAATAATAAGATTTGAACTAAAGTCCTCTTTTTAAATTCGAAATATGGAGACATACAAATGGATCCCCTGCGGAAAATGCGGAGTAAACGGAATGATGCTGAGGTCACCAGGACAATTTGAAGGAAGAACGGTCTTTTTCAAATATCATTGGGTATGCATCACGTGCGGAGCAGCAGAAAAAATCATCGACGAAAGCAACTCCACAACTCCGGATACGGATAAGATCACTGACACGAATTTTAATCTTTCGTCTTTTCCTTTTCATGATCAGGATATTTCCAACAATGTTATTTCAGATTTTGACAGTGAAACTGAAATCAATCTCGAGATCCAGCTACCAAAAGGGAGAAAGTTTCTTCACCTCAATGCGAATGGAATCAAGTCAAAATTTGAAGAAATTCAACATTTGTTAATAAGCGTGCCAGATATATTAGTTTTAGCTATCTCGGAATCAAAATTAAATGCTGCCCGAGATCATTCGAATATTTGTAATATATCAGGGTATAATACATTACGACAAGACAGACAAAGTAATGGTGGTGGGATATTAATTTATGTAAACAATCATTTCGATTATCAGTTAGTTGACATCCCATTTGAAAAGCCATTAGGATTAGAGTGTGTTCTCTTCAAACTATCGGGGTCACATTTTAAATCAATGTACGTATGTTCATTATATTTACCGCCCGATAAAGTAAATTCTGGCTTACCTGACTTTTTACGTCAATTGTTCTGTTTTCTCAGATCTGAGGATTTAGATTTTATTTTGATGGGTGATGTCAATGTAAATTTATTAGAAAGCTCAGCGGAGAGAAAGCAAATTTTTAGTGCGTGTAAAGAATTTAACATAACTCAAGTTATCAATGTGCCAACTAGAGTCGCTATTAGAAATGCACATGATGGCAATTTTTATCAATCAGCGACATTGATAGACCACATTTACGTTTCAAATAAAGATAAGTTCCAAAATTCAGATGCTATTGCTTTCTCTAGCTCTGATCATTATCTTACGTATACTATATTCAAATTAGTAAAGAAACGTCTCCCACCTAAAGTCATAAACACGAGATGTTATAAACGTATTGATTTGGAAGAATTTAAAAATGACTTTAATAAAATAGATTGGAGCTTTTTAAGTAATAAGAACACACAACAACTTTCACCAATTTTCTTTGAGAAAGTAATAATGTCCCTTCTGGACAAACATGCTCCATTAAAAAAAAAATTAATTAGGAGTAGGAATGCTCCTTGGTTTACAAGTAAAATCGTTACCATGATAAAGGTTAGAGATGAATATAGGAAGAAATCATTAAAAAGTAGCAAATATGTGAAAAAATACAGAAAGGCAAAAACTAAGGTGCATAACATGATTAGGAAATCCAAACGAGACTATTTCAAGAGTCAGTTTGCTAAAATGAAATCTTCGGAAGATGTATGGGACACAATAAACTCCATGATTCATTATAGAGATAGAAACCTCACAAAGGTAACAAAATTAGTACATGAGAACGGTGGTGTTCTTGAAAGTGACAAGGAAATTTGTTCAAAATTTGCGAATGAGTTCATTGTGCCTAGTGCAATTAGTGAAGTAGATGACTGTTTTTCAGTTTTAGCAGAGTATACTGAAAAATTTAATGAACTGAACTCTAATCCCGAAGAAGTGAATGTTAGTGAACAGGAAATTGTTGAATCGATAGCATATGTAAAAAAGTGTAAGGACACGCCATCGTCTGTGTCAAAGTTAGTATATAAAAAATTTGCTAGTCTAATTGCTGTACCATTAAGAATACTGTTTTTGAACATTTTTATATCTGGAATTATTCCAGAACATTTTAAGTTAGTATATGCAATTCCACTTTATAAGGGGAAAGGTAAATATACCCAATCCTCATCTTATAGAGCTATTTTTAACTGTACTTTCATAGTGAAAATTTTCGAGAGATTATTATACTGTAAGCTTGTTAAGTGTGTGAGTGATTTGTTGGATCCCAACCAACACGGGTTCAGAGCAGGGCATTCATGTGAAACTGCAGTAGCGCTTTTAACGCAGCATCTTTATGAATTTTTAGATGAAAGGTCAGGGAAAGCAGTAGCTTTATTTATTGATTTTAGCAAAGCGTTTGATAGTGTGAATCAGAG
Organism: Sinella curviseta; assembly: GCA_004115045.4. NCBI lineage: Eukaryota > Metazoa > Arthropoda > Collembola > Entomobryomorpha > Entomobryidae > Sinella > Sinella curviseta. The sequence continues at coordinate 52,893,522 of CM023201.3, forward strand.
CATATTGCTCAAAAAGCTTATGACGCAATATGATTACAAATTGCCTCCATTTTTACTCAAACTGCTAATAAATTATTTTAAAGATAGAAAATTTGTGCTAAAAAACGGTAGCTATGAATCTGATTGTTTTGCGATAAAATCTGGCGTTCCTGCTGGCTCAATTTTAGCTCCATTATGTTACACAATTTATGTTAATGATATAGTTAATGCCATTAATTTGCAATATTTACTGTATGCAGATGATCTTGTCATTTATGCTAAATGTAAAACATTTGATGAAGGTGTAGCTAAGTTATCGGATAGCTTAGTGAATTTGCTTAAATGGTGTGATCAGAACGGTCTGAAACTGAATGTAGCAAAAACCAAATGGATGGTTTTTTATAAGGCTAAGGATTACAGGTCTGCGCGAGAGTCAGTTAGTGACCTGGTGATAAATGGTGAGATTGTAGAAAGGGTTACATCATTTAAATACTTAGGGGTAGTTTTAGATAGCTGTCTATCTTTTGATGGTCATGAAAACCAGGTAGAAAAACGAATGGATGGGGCTCTGGCTAAACTTTATTCGATAAGGCGTTTGCTTAGTGAAAATATAATGAAAATGATGTTATCGGCCTATATTGTAAGCATTGTAGATTATGCCATTATTATTTGGGCGATAAAACCCATGAAGCTAAATATATTACAGAGGAAAGTGAACAGATTTCTGATAGCTTTTTTCCTCCCATCATTATACAAACGTCGTAGTAAGAAAAAGCGTAATTTAAAAATGGGTGATGTAGTAATAAATGATCTATTAAAAAAGATAAATTTACTCACATTTAGTGAACGTAGAACTCTCTCGGTACTAAAATTTGTTCTAAAAAAATATAAGTCAAAAATGTTTTCAACATATTTTTCGACCAGAGATGAAATTACTGAAGACAAGTTTGATTTTAGAATGATTGTTCCATCGCCGAATACTGAACTATATAAGCAGTCAATAAATTGGATAGGAACTAATTTATGGAACCAATATTGTAAACATTTTAAGCTTACTGATTGTAAAAAATGTCCATTTGACCAATTAACAGAAATATGTAATCACAAAATTTTAGAAGAAAGAGAGAATTTATATGTGTAGGTTTTTATTGTTAAATGATCACAACTTGGTTTTGGAGTATGGACCGGCCATGTTCAATTAATTATAGACGGTAGTTTGTAAATCCACTTATTGTTGTTATATTTTAATTGGTATTACTACATTGTGTTAGGGTTTAAAAGCAGTTCATGTAAGTACTGAACCTTCAAAACACTATAATAAAACCACTATCTATCTATCTATCTATCTATCCCCAAAAATGTAATAAAACTTGCATATTATATGAGTTATCGGTGGAAAGTCTGAAATGAATACGCATAGGTACATATGTACATAGCAATAAAACGTCATGAATGGAAAGTGGTTTCTTTAGAACATTATAATTTCATGACCACGTGCACTAAAAAATGAAGGTTCTTTTTCAGCGTCCTTTCACTCAATTGCCAACAACGCGTTCTAGTTCCACCTAAATAAATAGGATGAAATGTGTAATTTACTTTGCTGAGAAAATGTGATCTTCCTGGGCTTTTCCAAAAATTTGAGCTTCAGAGAAACGAAAACTATTTTGCATCGTCCGATTGAGCGTACAAGGTTGTTTGAATTTGTTGTACTTGTCGTATTGAAATACTCTCATTCTCAGTCAGTTGTACAGTAAATAAGCACAATAAATACAAGTTCCATTTTTATATAGGCACATTCTCACGCGCAATTGTTACACAATAGTCAGCAAATGTAGCCACTCACAGTTCACACATGAGTTCATATAATATTATACAGATGTATAAAACTTCTAACTATTGCACACACTATCTTCTCACATTTCATCAATTTAAGATTGATTCACAAAAGAAACTTTGGTGATGACAATGGGTGCGTGCTACAGACTGACTCCGCGAGTATATTGGGACGATGTGATCAGCAAAACAAAGTTGGCGAAAGAATAATAGAAACATCGTAGGAATGACATCGGGAGAGTCCTTCCATTCTGGTGTGCTCAAGTGCAGCGAATTTTACTTTTACTCGAGTTCACACAAATAAATGACAAACGGTGAAAAATGCAATTTATCACTCGTCGGCAATTGTGGTGACGCGATACAAGTATTTGTACTTATTATATACAGCGTTTCCTTCGGTTTTCATACAACAACATACTGAACCATTATTGCAACGCATCCTGTATAGGTACTCATCTTCTCACTTCATACGGTGGCTGCAGTTAAATTGAAAATGTCAAGATGCTCAACGGTGTACCAACAACACAACTGGTTTTAATATGTGGTTGTACAAATAGAAAAACACACATTTCCCTTCTCCGTTGTTGTTAGGAATGAATATATTTGAAATGGGATAATTGGATCCGATCCCAAATTCATACAAGCAACTTATCGTGCTGCGAGCCTGTCGCTTGTGTTTACTAGAGTTTCAACGTACAGTCCAATGTTTCAAATGCTCCTTGGTTGTTGGTAAATGTTGGAGACCGCGACCACACACAAGCATTTACTGACTGAATGATTGTGAAAGAGCCAAGCGAGCCAGCATATTGCCAACAACGCTCAAAAGAGCTGAATGTAAAAAAATCTGTGTGGAAAATAATGTAAATTGGTATAGGCACGCAGACTTTTTCCTCTTTTTTAACACGGGCCCGTTCCCATCATAATAATGTTGCGACTACTGCTGCTGTAGAAAGTTGCGAGAGTTTTGGGAACACTCACCACTTCTCTTCATTCATCAGTATATTTTGTTACGGAATGAATGCTTGCTGAAATGGTTTGTTATTGTAATGGGGCTGGCTGGTATTATGGATTGTGTGGATCTTTCTCTCGTTACGTTGAGATTTTTACAAGCAACTTCCATCTGACAACTTTCACTGAGTCTGTTCTGAAAAGGAATGAGTAGCAGCGGACCCGGCATGGTGCAAGTCCTTTTTAGACTCTGTTCTCTCTCTACGCAGCACCGCAGCAGTAAGCAGCACAATATTTCAGTTAGGCATTTTGCAGAGCGGAAGGAGAGATAAAAGAAGAAGGTTCTCGTTGTAGCAAAGCTTGATATATTGTACACCATCCTTTTCCTGATGTAGCGAAGAATAAATAAATGTATCTTTGGTGGTGTCTTTGTTTGCACGAGCTTTAAGTTACATTTACACACAGCTACAACGTTTGCCTTTCCCTGTTTTGCGGATGATAGTTAGTATGCGGCTGGAAAAAAAAATGTTGCAGATATCCTTTTTTTGCACCACTTGTTTTTTGTTGAGAGTATTCTTGAACAATTGCCCATTTTGTCATGCCGGGTAAATTGATAAAAAATTGAGCTTTTGCATAAAAGAGTGATACTGCTGTTATATTTCCACACAATCTCACGCAATCTAGCATGTACATAATATGCATCAGATTAAATGAGCCTGCAATGAAGATCATAAATTGTCAACAGAATGAAAAATTATATGTATTTTTTTTGCTAACCATGACCATGCCTGTTTTTAGAATCTATTTTCTCTCTGCTATTTTTTGTGGTTGCGCAATTATGTAATAACAGTAAGTAGAAAGTACAATGGATGCTTTTTATAAGGTTTTCGTGCAGCATGCACTCTTGAGAGCACTTATATAATACAACTAGACGTAGAAGGCCCGTTGAAATCAACGGGCTCTAGCAGCTTATGTCCTGGTGGAAAACTTGGAAACCACATTTTAAAATGTTAATATTCTATAAATAACGACTTTCCCCCATGGGGTACGACTTTCCCCTCTGAGGCACGACTTTCCCCCCTGTGGCACGACTTTCCCCCCTGGAGCTCGACTTTCTCCCCGGAAGCTCGACTTTTCCCCCTGGGGCTCGACTTTCCCCCTTGGGGCACGAATTTCTCCCCTGGGGCACGACTTTCCCCCTGTGGCACAACTTTCCCCCCTGGAGCTCGACTTTCCCCCCTGGAGCTCGACTTTCTCCCCTGGGGTACGACTTTCCCCCTTCGAGCACGAATTTCCCCCCTGGGGCTCGACTTTCCCCCTTCGGGCACGAATTTCCCCCCTGGGGCACGACTTTCCCCCTTCGGGCACGAATTTCCCCCCTGGGGTACGACTTTCCCCCCTGTGGCACGGTGGTATTCATGTATGTATACATAGAGAAACGAAATAGTATGTTTGGTAGTAGTCATAAAGCGAAAAATTGTTTGCGGGAATTATGATTCATGATAATTGACTTTTGTTCTTAGTTTTATTATTTTTTCTATTTTAATTGGCGAAAAAACGGTGAAGGGTTAGCTTTCAAAAGGTTAAAATGCGATTCGAATGTTCTATGAGACTTGGGCATTAGTAGAAACGAATAATTATTTGAAACGAATCGGTAGTTTCCTCAAAAAAGGGAGCAGTAGCGATGCAGTGTTGTTCAATTTTTTCATATTCTGCTCATTTTCAACGGACGATAAAACTGTTAAAGATTGGTTTTCAAACGTTCAAAATGCGATTTGCATGGACTACGAATCTTGGTCTTTCATAAAAAGAAAAAACATTTTCAAAGGAATTGGTCGTTTTCTTTAAAAAGGGAGCAGTAGGTGTCGACTTTTTGGATTACGAAACGCTTGGGATTTTGTATATATAGATATACATATTTGGCTTATAAATAAAGCCAATTGTTAAGAGTTTGTGCCAATTTCCCTCAAACGACCTATTTCTTCCAAAAGTGGCATCGTCGTAGTTCTCGTTCTCATTGACCCTTTTATTATTTTTGGAAAGAAAAGAGAAACGAAGGTCATTTCATTCCAGGGAGCGCACCAAAGGGAGAGAGGACCAAAGGCCGTGGGTTTGCTATTGTAACAAGATTAGTACTCACTTTTGTCCTGGAGTAAGTAAATACATGACTACAGCCACCACCATTCATCTCCTCCTTTCTCCATATTTCTCATTTTTATTTTTTGTCCACTCTTCTTAGAGAATTACCTCATCATCGATTCTGTCCTCGTCGAAGTATGAAAAGTGGATGGAAGACATGATTAAACATTTTACACCATGTTCAATTCCCAGATTTTAGTTGCTCACACCATGCCAGCCAGTCACCACCATTAACACCATCGTGATCGTGACGATAAGGAGGAGAAGAGAACAACCGGAGGCAACTCTTCTAGTACTCCTCCTGCTGGTGTTGTAACGGTTAGAGCATAATAATGAAAGTGTTGATGCTGGTAACTTGTAGACATTGTTCACTGCTCTACTGCTATTTCTCCTCCTATACACGAACGCGTCATGTAAACACCTCGTCTAAATGTTCCATCCATTTACCACTTTTCCCTTCTTACTTGCCTTTTCCTTCCGTCCTTCCACCACCATCACCACCACCGCCGCCGCCGACACGGTTCGTTTTCCCCACTGAGAATCCTTCTAAGCCTCTCTGATGACTTGTGAAGAGTGGCAACTACTACCACTACTCTGCTACTTCTTCTCATTTTCTTTTCTAAATGAGAGAGCTCAGTTTGCTCAAAGTGAAAGTCTTTTTTCTTTTCCTTTCATTGTCTACAGGAAGAAATCTTTTGGATACATTTATTATAGCCATGATAGTAATTCATATATTAAGGAATAAATAAATACCTCTACTAATTCTTTGTTTCAACAAAAAGTTTCTAAAAATAAAGAAAGATCGTGCACGAGAGAGTCCTGTATTTAGTCAACATACATACATTGCATATAATATTATATTATCTGTTCTATCTAACTGCATAGCAAACAGTCGTCACTCGACACGCCATAAAAAAAGATCCCCTACTCACTCCTCTCATTATCGTAATTTCCTCTTGCTCTGAAAACTTGTTCGATTTCACCCACTTCACGCTCGTGACTGGTTGTTCCACAAGGAAATTACGAGTGAAAGTATTTAGTGCAGGTACGTACTACTCGCATATTGTTGTCAGTTATATATTACCGTGTAGGTAGTGGTAATGTCAAGCACTATCAAAATGATACGTCGGTAATATACATTACATAACATATTATATTCCATTTAAAGGGCATCGCTTTAAAAAAAGAAATTTAAAGAAAAGGAGGGAATATAGTAGAAAGAATGATATATTTATAGCCGGAGAGAAAGACGGATGGTGAAACTTTCTTTGCAGTTATCTGTATGCCCATAGGCATGCGGCAGCATGACTTTCACCTAATCACGTACTGAACATGTAACACTTTGGGAGGAAGTGTGGATTGCGGATAGTGCCCTCTAATGCTGTTTTACAAGAAAAACGTGTTTATCCGCTCCGATGATTATCCTCTCCATTTATATTAAGAGTGTCTACTCTGTCTACCTATTCATTAGTGCTTTTTCTATTTTGTACGGTGTAACTTTCGCCAGGGTTCTTTTTAAAAGCTTCTGACAAAGTACATAATGCGCACTTTCTCCTTCTTTTTTAGTCTTTTCCACGTAGCATATTTCACCGTTTGGTTTGTAGACTGGGGCACTATGAGACAACTAATTGTAATTTTGCGAGATATGGACTAGCACTAAGGAGATAAGCACCGATTAATCTGAATTTAGAGTAAATCTCAATCCAATCTTAAAGGATCCGAACTGCCGTGCCGGTATGATTTTTCGGATTATCCGGGAGCTTTGTCTATAATACGCGAAATTACGTGCTTCCTCAATGTCAATGTTTATGTTTACTAAAATGGAATTATTATTCAGAATATCAGAAGTTATTTTTCCATTCCGCTGCGTTGCATTTTGAAAGGTTAGTAGAGGAGCTGAGCAGATGACAGATGATTTCCATCGAAGGCAGTTTGAGTTAGGTCAGAGGGATTTTCACCGTTAACCATTTCAATCTTCCAGTGTGATCTTTTTCGGAATCTGAGCAGTTGAATTTCCAGTTATTTGTAGATCTGAATCTCTATTCGGCTGTGGTATAAGTCCCGTGCAGGGATTTTACTTGTACTTTGGTAGCAATTGCACATGGGAAACTGTTAAAAATGCAATTCGCCAATCACCTGCTGTTGTGGACAATCTTTATACTTTCTGTTTCTGCGCAAGGACCCGTCGTTCCTGCGCAAGGACCCGCCGCTCCTGCGCAAGGACCCGTTGCTTCTGCACAAGGACCCGTCGCTTCTGCGCAAGGACCCATCGTTCCTGCGCAAGGACCCGCCGCTCCTGCGCAAGGACCCGCCGCTCCTGCGCAAGGACCCGCCGCTCCTGCGCAAGGACCCGCCGCTCCTGCTCAAGGACCCCCCGTCCCTTTACGTAAGACGTACATGTGTGATTGTGCTGATCCACGGAGAACAGGAGGAGTTCCGCAAAAGCCTACTGATGACATACCAGAACTGAGCCCGACACCGACAAATCCGGCGGACCCACTCATCAGTTGTTTCGAGTTCAAGTTGGCGAGCTGTCCCGGTTCTCTGAGTGGCGAAAAGTTTGGAGGGATCTTCGTACAAAAACCGTGCGTGAGCCAATCGGACCTAAGGACAGTGGATGTTTCCTTCATGGCGTTGAATGAGAAAGGATACCCGTACGGTGAGCTGGAAGTCAACAAGTTAGTTCGACCTTGCTTGGGCAGTGGAGTCACTTCGTATCGACCCGTGATTCACGACCAAAAACCGGTTCAGTATTCATGTTCAGGGTTCAAACCAGACCAGACGCTGTATGGAAAGGATCCGAAATGGTTGTCCGTTGAAGCCGATTTTCAGGTTGCGGCTGGAGAAAAACCTCGTGCAATTCAGGTTATGCTGAAGGAGAAAATCAAAACTGGGTCATCTTTCCCTAGCCACATTCAACTAGTTGCCGAGTTTAGTGTGGAGTTGAAGCCAGGGGGTAGCAAGGAGTTTAGACGAATAATGACTGAACGGAGGCAGTTGGCGTTCAATTCGGGAGATGAAGTTGATTTTGCGGCCACAACAGTTCAAGCACCACCCATCACCCCACATGTGGACTACTTGAACAGAACATTGAAATGTTCATCTCCAACAGCTTGCACCAATTGTGGGTCGTTAGATCCCAATGATTTCCTGTGCCGTAAAATCGATGCAGACAGCGACTCTTCGGTCAGTCAATCGGATGCAATTGAGAAATGCATAAAGACGGCATTTAATTTTCCGGGAAAGGGAGCAGAATTTTTCGCCAGTTTGGAAATGGATAGTTCGGCAGCACCGTGTTCAGGATTTAAAATACTGCAGAGTGTTTTCATGGTACTAGAAAGGGGTGTGGCTGGAGTACGCGTAGCTGGTGGTAATTGGGATAAGGCTGAAAGTGGGGACTTGAGAAACTGCCAGGGCCAAAATTCAAAAGCCAGCGGTTTGTCAGCGCCCCTAAAATTTTCAATTGATTCCTGCGACCCAAAAGCGGTAAGTTTTAAAACAACGCAACTGTCTCTGACTGGAAAAAGACCCGATCTGAACATTAATTTAATTAAGCTGCCGTTGCTCTTGTTCTTTCAGAAAGATAACCAATTGTACCACCACTATAGAGAAGTTGCTAACCTGTTGGTATGTGGAAAGTGGAAAAGCAGCAGTACAATTCCAACTCCACGTGACATCCAGGCGGGGTAAGCTCGTACATATTAACAAGGGGCATAACTAACTTTCATTTCAGTAATGTCATAGTTTGCTTAGTTTGATTTTTTACTTTTTAGAATTAAAATTTATTACACCGACGGTGGCAAGAAATTTATTCACGTGCATCGTATACCAGACGTTTATGAATTGTTCGGCTCAACCCTTGACAAAGTTGTTAGTGGTCCTAATAAACGTACTGATATTCTATGGGCTGCTCCACCCCCAAATATAAACACCGCTCCAGCAATACCCCTGCCACTTTTTCGCAAGACTTACATGTGCAACTGTGCTAGTCCGCGGCGATCAGGTGGATCAATTCCTCACGACCCAAAGGCGGGCATACCCAATCTGAGTCCCACACCGACAAATCCAACGGATCCACTCCTCAGTTGTTTTCAGTTCAAGTTGGCCAAATGCCCCAGTGCTCTCACAAGCGAAAAATTTGGAGCGTTATTCATACAGCTACCGTGTAGTGGTGAACCTAATATCAAAACTGTAGATATCGCCTTCGTGGCGCTGAATGAAAATGGATATCCGTACGGTGAGCTGGAAGTCAACCGGCTAGTTCGACCATGCTTCACCGATGTGACAGGACCGAATGGGGTAACCTCATACCAACCTGTAATTCATGATCTAAAATCAGTAGGGTATGCTTGTCCCGGATTCCCAGCATCAATGACATTGTATGGAAAGAATCCTCAATGGCTTTCGGTGGAAGCTGATCTAGAGGTTGCGACTGGAGAAAACCCTCGCGTAATCCAGGTCATGCTAAAGGAGAAAATCAAAAGTGGGGCATCGTACCCTAGCCATATTCAGTTTGTTGCAGAGTTTAGTGTTGAGCTTGGTTCCGGAACCAGTGAGACTCGTCGAATAATGACAGAACGAAGAAAATTGGCGTTCAATTCGGGAGGTGACGTTGATTTTGCGGCTACAACGGTTCAAACACCACCAATCACGCCACACGTAGACTACCTTACGGAAGGCAAAACTTTGTCATGTTCAGCTCCAAGAGCTTGCAGTAACTGTGGGTCATTAGATCCCAATAATTTCCTGTGCCGTAAAATCGATGCAGACAGCGATTCTTCGGTCAGTCAATCGGATGCAATTGAGCAATGCATAAAGACGGCATTTAATTTTCCGGGAACGGGCGCAGATTTTTTCGCCAGTTTGGAAATGGATATTTCGGCCGCACCGTGCTCAGGATTTAAAATAATGCAGAGTGTTTTCATGATACTTGAAAGGGGTGTGGCTGGAGTACGCGTAGCTGATGGTACTTGGGATAAAACTCAAAGTGGGGACTTAAAGAACTGCAAGGGCAGTAGTTCAAAAGCCACCGGTTTGTCAGCGTCTCTAAAATATTCTATTGATTCTTGCAATCTAAATGCGGTAAGTTTTAAATACATAAATGTAGTAGTACAACTCTCTGCCCAGAAATAACGAACGATTTAAAAAAATATATATTTATCATAAAACCTACGCTCTTGTTCTTTCAGAAAGATAACCAATTGTACCACCACTATATAGAAGTTGATGACAAGATGGTATGTGGAAAGTGGAAAAGCAGCAGTACAATTCCAACTCCACGTGACATCCAGGCGGGGTAAGCTCGTGCATATTAATGAGGTTCATAATTAACTTTATATCAGTAATGTCCTAGTTGCTTAGTTTGATTTTTTACTTTTTAGAATAAAAATTTATTACACCGACGGTAGCAAAAGCTTTATCCACGTGCACCGTATCCCGGACGTTTACGAATTGTTCGGTTCAGCTCTTGAGAAAGTCATCAATCGTCCAAATAAACGTACTGATATTCTATGGGCTGCTCCACCCCCAAATATAAACACCGCTCCAGCAATTTCAATTCCTCTCCTTCGCAAGACGTACATGTGTAAATGTACTAGTGCGCGGAGATCCGGTGGATCAATTCAACACGACCCCAACGCTGACATACCCAACCTGAGTCCCACACCGACAAATCCAACGGATCCACTCCGTAGTTGTTTTCAATTCAAGTTGGTCAATTGCCCCACTTCTCTCACAAGCGAGAAGTTGGGTGCTTTGTTCATACAAGAACCGTGTACTGGCCAACCTAATATCAAAACTGTAGATATCGCCTTCGTGGCGCTGAATGAAAATGGATATCCGTACGGTGAATTGGAAGTCAACCGGCTAGTTCGACCATGCTTCACTGATGTGACAGGACAGGATGGGGTGACCTCATACCAACCTGTAATTCATGACCTTAAACCTGTAGAATATGTTTGTCCCGGATTCCCAGCATCAATGACATTGTATGGAAAGAATCCTCAATGGCTTTCGGTGGAAGCTGACTTAGAGGTTGCGGCTGGAGAAAACCCACGCGTAATTCAGGTTATGCTGAAGGATAAAGTCAAAAGCGGTTCATCTTACCCTAGCCACATTCAGTTTGTTGCAGAGTTTAGCGTTGAGCTTAGTCCCGGTACCACTGAGATTCGCCGAATAATGACAGAACGGAGACAATTGGCGTTCAGTTCTGGAGGTGAAGTTGATTTTGTGGCTTCAACGGTTCAAACACCTGAAATCACCCCACATGTAGACTACCTTACGGAAGGCAAAACATTGTCATGTTCAGGTCCAACAGCTTGCAAAAACTGTCCTTCGTTGAATCGCAATAATTTCCTGTGCCGTAAAATAGATGCAGACAATGATCCATCTGTCAAGCCGTCTGATGCAATTGAGCAATGCTTAAAGACTGCATTTAATTATCCCAGTGGTTCGGGAACAGAATTTTTCGCCAGTTTAGAAATGGATAGTTCGGCTGCACCGTGTTCGGGTTTTACAATAAAGCAGAATGTTTTCATGGTACTTGAAAGGGATGAAGCTGGAGTACGGGTAGCTGATGGTAGGTGGGATAAAGTTCAAAGTGGGGACTTGAGAAACTGCCAAGGTATCACTTCTACAGCGTTCGGTTTGTCACCGTCTCTAAAATTTTCAATCGATTCCTGCGACCCTAAAGCAACAAAGGTACTTATTAAATTTACGCAACTGTCTCTGTCTGGAAAATACACGATCTGAACATATAATTAATTACGCTGCCGTTGCTCTTGTTGTTTTAGAAAGATAACCAATTGTACCACAACTATAGAGAAGTTGATGATCTGTTGGTATGTGGAAAATGGCAGACAAACAAAGTAATTCCTGCGCCTCGTGAGATCCAGGCGGGGTTAGATAAAACACATTATGCCAATATACATTATTTAGCTTTCCATTCAATCAGCAATGTCATAAAGGTGCTTACGTTGATTTTTTTTACTTTTTAGAATAAAAATTTATTACACCGACGGTAGCAAAAGCTTTATTCACGTGATCCGCATCCCAGACATTTACGAGATCACTGGGTTAACCGTGGAGAAAATTATCGGCGATCCAAATAAACGCACTGATATTCTATTGCCTACTCCACCTCCTACTTTATCGACTTCTCCACCAATACCTCTGCCACGTTTTCGCAAGACTTACATGTGCAACTGTGCTAGTCCGCGGCGATCAGGCGGATCAATTCCACACGATCCCAACGCTGACATACCCGTCCTGGGTCCCACACCGACAAACCCAACAGATAAACTCCTCGGATGTTTTGAGTTCAAGATGGTGAGCTGTCCCAGTTCAATCACAAGTGAAAAATTCGGAGCGTTATTCATACAACTACCGTGTACTGGTCAACCTAAGGCCAGAACAGTTGATATCGCCTTCGTGGCGTTGAATGAAAATGGATATCCGTACGGTGAGCTGGAAGTCAATCGGCTAGTTCGACCATGCTTCACCGATGTGACCGGACCGGATGGGGTGACATCATATCAACCTGTAATTCATGACCTTAAACCGGTAGATTATGAATGCCCGGGTTTCTCTCCATCTGTGACATTGTATCCAAAGGATCCAAAATGGCTTTCCGTAGAAGCGAATCTAACGGTTGCGGCTGGAGAGAACCCTCGCGTAATTCAGGTCATGCTAAAGGAGAAAATCAAAAGTGGGGCAACTTACCCTAGCCATATTCAGTTTGTTGCCGAGTTTAGCGTTGAGCTTAGTCCCGGTAAAAGTGAGACTCGTCGAATAATGACAGAACGGAGACAATTGGCGTTCGGTTCTGGAGGTCAAATTGATTTTGCGGCTACTGCAGTTCAAACACCTGATATCGCCCCAGATCTGGACTACCTTACGGAAGGCAGAACTTTATCATGTTCAGGTCCAACAGCTTGCAAAAACTGTCCTTCGTTGAACCGCAAGCTTTTCCTGTGCCGTAAAATCGAAGCGGACAATGATGGCTCTGTCAAGCCATCTAATGCAATTGGGGCATGTCTCAAGACTGCATTTAATTATCCGTCTGGTTCAGGAACTGAGTTTTTCATCAGTATGGAAATGGATAAAGGTGCTGCATGTTCCAGTCTAGTAGTACTGCAAAGCGTTTTCATGGTACTCGAGAGGGACGCCAAAGGAGTTCGCGTGTCTGGGAGTTGGGAGAGGGTCCAAAAAAGTGATTTTGCCGATTGTCAAGGTCCAAATTCTGCTGCGACTAGTTTGCAAAAGCCGCTTAAATACAATGTTGATTCTTGTGATCCCAAAGTGGTAAATTCTGCTGCCAATTTTTACACAACGTACACGTATGAAAAGGTTCTGTTCAAAGTTGTCTTTTGTCTATGAACTTATTTAGAGGGACAAACAATTGTTTCACAATTATAAAGATGTTGCCGACCTATTGATATGTGGAAAGTGGAAATACGTTGGTTCAACTTCATCGTTACGTGAGGTCCAAGCAGGGTAAAATAAAGCAAATATACCAATACTTCCGTAACAGATTCATTTACATATGTAGATCGTTTATGCAATGTAAATACAATTTGTTGTTTTAGAGTAAAAATTTACTACACTGATGGTAAAAATAATTTTATCTATGTGCATCGGATCTCGGACATTTACGAATTGAGTGGCTCTACGGTGGAGAAAGTTATCATTGATCCAAATGAACGCACTGATATTCTTTGGGATACTCCACCGGCCCTGCCGTTATTAATATTGCCTTTCATACCTACATCAGATATTTGCGACTGTAAGCTATTTTATTAAGAACTATTTTTGTATTTTTAGCAGTAAGTCAATACTATACATGCATTTCTAAACAAGATGTACATTTGATGACATTTATTAAAATCATTTAAGGTACGGCAAGACGTCATGGAGGTTTTAATCAAATTCCAGAGAAGACATTTGCTGAAGACATAAGTCTGGCGAAGCCGCCGATACCATCGGATTGCTTTGAATTTAAATTAGTACCCTGTAGCATTGAAGGTGCTGAGCTGGACACGATTGGTGCTCTTCTAATTATAAAGACACCAACATCCACACCGTCTTGCACAGCAGATATTATTGTTGAAGACGCTGCATTTGTAGTCCTAAACGGACGGGGATTTCCATTTGGAGAACCCAAGTTTAAAGAGCTTCTCCGTGTTTGCTTGCCGCCTTCAGATATCCTCCAATATGAAATTAAAAATATTAACTTTGCTAGACCAGTTACCGGGGAATGTGACAATAGGCTCAGGGATGATGGTAACCCCTTTGACGTTGAGCATGAGTACGGAGCAGTGATTCCGAGTTGGCTTCAGGTTGCTGTCGCGGCTGAAATTCCTCTATTGGAAAAACCGGTGGCAATTCAAGTTTATTTGGATAAGCCACCCCAGGGGACAAGGGCAACTGAAGTGCAGTTCATGTGAGCAAGTTTGAATTATAGCAATTTTACATGAATTATGTGCTGCTATTTTAATGAATATTGTCATCTGAATATATTTTCAGCACCGAAATGGTTATTCGGGACATACCGACAGGAAAGAAGCAAATCTATCGTTTAAAAAGCCCAGTTTACAATATCGGTTATGATGCAGCGAAGAAACACTATGACCCATCAGCATTGGTAGAAAATACGACAAAGACTGAAATACCTCGAAATGATGACTGGTACGAGACAATTGACACGAGCCAGCGAGTTTGTCACGGCCCTGTGGTACCCAGCGTCCAAAAGAAACCGCTAGATATCCAACAGTGTGGATGTTTTACGTTTACTGATAAGAAACTTCCAAAAGTTGGTACAAGTTTGGATGCTAGCGCTGCACCATACATTGATAAGGTTTCAAAATGTATATTCTACGAGTGGGCGGTGGATGTGGAAAAGAGGGACGTGTACTTTTACTTCACCGTATGGACAAAGACCCAAGCCGATGAAGCCGTTTGTGGAGACTTCCAAGTCATTGGTATGTCATTAACTCCATTGATTCGAAAATTAGACGCTTCATCGAAGGAACAAATTGGAGTTCCGTTTGGAGATTGGATTCAAACAACGTTAGCTGCTCCAGGCTTCACTATCACCTCTCCAGACCCTCGCTTTGACAGAGGACAACATTGCAATAGTAGCACTTACACAGGAAAGTTGAGAAGACCCCCATTCGATCATAAAGACACACTATACAAGTGCACAAAGCCGGTAAGAATGTATAATAATATTATATAATATTTTATATGAAGCATACATTAAAGATATTGTCGTTTGTAATTTTATGTTTTTCGTTGTTTAAATGCAGAAAGGTACAACGGCGAAACATTTGTTTCTTTTTTACTACCCGATGATGAACCAAGATGATAGTCGGAATGGATTTTGTAGTGGTTTAAAAATTGCTGAATTAGGGAAAGCCCTCAACAGATTTGAATTTCAAATAATGTAAGTTTTTGCACACTAAATTACAACGTACAACATTCCTTTATTACTGTCAACTTCAGTTACAATATGATTAGATTTTGATTTTTTTTTAAATTGTAGTGGATACTTGATGATGGATTTTAAGGACCCTGTAGGCAAATATTATGCTTTAAAACGTTCCTTTGTATTTGAGTACTTGGAGAAAGCAGTTCCAGACCCAGCGGCTCCCGGTGCTCCACCACCACCACCGCCAAGTATCAAATTTCCAGGAAGAGTGTTTGAAGTCCAAGAAGGAAAACAATGGCCCAAGAATTGCTTTACCGATATTTGCCTATATAAATAACAGAAACTTGTTCCCAAACGAATATATTTATAATCATATACTTCCAGATAGCGAAGATGTGTGGTAGTAATTAAAATTACTTATTTTTACTTATTTTTACGAACGTTAAAAAGTATGGATGTCAGTGCAGATTCAATCATGTAAAAATAAATAGTTTTCTCAGAATTTATATAAACAAATCTTGAGTTGTTTTATTTCTCCATAATTTTTATTACTTATAATCATTTCGTATTCGTATACAAATTGTTTTGAAAAGTATTTTCACTCATAAATGAATATTGCTATAACTTAACTCATTGCAATTAGAGGATTACTACAGAATGAAAAAAGGTAACCTGTAAAAAAATAATTACAGCTATTATGAAAATAATATGAGGGTATTAATTTAATGACCTGAGAGGATTAAAGGTTGCCGATTTGCCTTTTGAACTATTTGGTTCTGTTCAAAACTTTTTCCGTTAATCGCACCAATTCACTTCTGTAGCCGGAAGGCCGAAACAAGTTGGCATATTTTACAGCTTCCATGCAATGTTGTTCCGCTAGCTTCTTTGTTTTCTCCAGTCCTTTTGACTTTTCCACAAATTCCAAAGCTCGTGCAACATCCCCAGTTTCAGAAAACTTTCGTTCAATCAGTGAGTCCAACTCTGGAAACTCTTCTGCAGCATAAAGCACCGGAGCGGTAGCTAATCCCAGTTGGAGGTCTGCACCAACAGGTTTCCCAACTTCCGTTGTCGACGATATAAAGTCCAAAAGGTCATCTACCACTTGAAAAGCTATTCCAAGATGCTTTCCATACTGAAAGGCGTTATCAGTGAGCACTTCATCTCCTCCTGCGAGGATCGCCACCCCTTTACACCCATTTGCCACAAGACTCGCCGTTTTACTAAATGTTTTGCGAATATATTCCGAAAACCTATCCGACTTCCCGGCACTTGCTTCCATTTGCATAAATTCTCCAAGGACGAGGTCCTCCATGATCTGCGCAAACATTTCAATTAGCTCATCATTTTCCAATCGGGCGACCATCGATCCAGCCGTTGCTAAAATGTAGTTGCCGCTGAGAACCGTACGATGTTCGCCAAAAACCACGTTAGCACTTGGCTTTCCCCTCCGTTTGTTGGATCTGTCAATGACGTCATCATGAACTAAAGTTGCTGTGTGAATCATTTCAAGTGCCAGTGCAAGTTTCTTTTGTTCGGGAAGAAGATAGTTATGACTTTGCTGCTCCGGATCTGCCAAATGTGCATTCACTGTCCTCGCCATTATCATTGTAGTGAGCGGACGTATGGCTTTCCCTTGACCGTCAAAATAATACTCTGCCACGGAACAAAGTTCTGGATCTCTTCCACCGAGTTCCTTTTTGATTTCCAGGGACAAGCCTTCCATGTCCTTTAAGATTTCAGAAGAAACAGCATTCCCACTTTCGATGGTGGAGGTTGGCTCTATAGCTCTCTGTTGTAGCTTGTTTCCCATCATGTCCAATGGAAGCGTGGACAATGGCTTTACGTTTACAGAGTTGATAATGGGGAAGGAACAACAAGTGCTCCGCTTCTGCCATGATCTGTCATTTGTTGCAGCTTTTCTGCTTGCCTTTTCCAGAAGCACAAATAGCGACCTACTTCTAAGGACTTGCCAAGAACCGAATAATACCATTGTGGAACGTGTCAATTGACAACTTTTGTTTGGGAAACTTGTGGGTGACGTTTATTGTCTGTTTCTAGCTCTGAAACACTACTGTCACTAACTCCACAGCTTTGTTATATTTGGTGACAATCTGACAATAATATGCTTTCAGTCAGTTATAGATAGATTCATCAGATTCATGATGATACAACGATAAGATATTTTTATTGATTATTCGATTTTCTAATAAAAAATGAAAGGTCTCCATGATCACGGAAACAGGCTTTGGCCTTGATTTTCGTTTACGATGAAAACAACGAGTTTAATGGCCGACGACGGATGATCATCAGTACTCGGACGCAAAGCAAACGGTCAGACAACGGACGTTCGTTTTGTTTCATGTTATTATGTACTCTTTCTCAAAGAATAAACAAGCGTTCCTATTTCCGAAAACAAGAGAGTTTTTATTAGCAATCATTAGTTGAGCTTGAGGTCATTGTGCGATGATGATGAAGTCACAATATTTCCTGTGTTCATGATTCTGTGTGATGAAAGTGAGCATTAATGTCCATTAGGTATATTGGGGGCATTGGTTTTTTGATGAACAATGATTTTGTGATCATGAGAAAAATATCTTTCGTTAATTGCATGTGGATTTCATAAATTTACTAGCAAATTATACATACATCTAAGAATACAAGACGGGAAAAGTCGTTAACAAATTACAATATGGTGTATTACATAATATATAGTAAAATACAGTGCATTGTGCACTACTATAGCATCATTCCTACATGAAGTTCAATAACTACCGTAATTTTCCAAACTATCTGTTTTATGTTAAAACAAGTTCTCATCACTCATACAATTTAGAGTGAAGTTTTAAATGAAACCAATTTAAAACTGGAATTGATATAATGTAAAATCCGTCTAAAAGCTGGTAAAAATCGAGGAATTCATTTAGGTAACTAACTTTCAAATTAGTTAGCAGGTAGCGTTAGTCTCCGTCTCTACGTAGAAACCAAAACAAATATACATTCATAGCGGGAAGCACGTACTTCCTTTTAAACGTTTTAATTAATTCACAGCATGCTGAAAAACAAACACTCAGACTTTTGTTCTATGTTTAATTACAGTTAGTTCCTTACAAACTGCGTTGTCACTAACTGCTGTCATTGTTTACTGTTTACTACAACTGCTAGCCAAATGTTTTGAAATACATACGTTCATTGTGATATGGTAGAAATGATAGTTACATTGAATTGTTTGATTTTTAAAATTCATAACAGACAGACAGAATAAGCAAGTCGCGGTATACAAATCCTAAAATTATTTGCATAAATCCTACATTTTGTAGTTGTTGTATTGACATAAAACGATGTGATCTTGTCACTTTTATAAGATCTATCTATAGATTAACCGAAATTAAAGCTAAACTTTTTAACACATTTCTTTAAAAGCTTACTGTACTTCATTCCAACGGATTCACAATCATGGGGAAGAATAGACACAGGTCCAGCAAACGGCGCAATGGGTGAAAAGCAACTAATTTTTCTAGAATTAGTTGCGCTCCCTTCTTCCCTATCATCATGATATGGAATTTGTCCATGAGGGCATTTACGGGATTCGCAGCGTGTCACATTCCTGTTACGTTTGTCAACTGACTTCACAATCCATTCGTTGTCTTTACATGGCCCCTGAAACAGAAAATTATCACTCTCAACTTTTCTGTTAAAAGTCCTACGTGAATTCTTTTAGAATACTTGAATATATACCTAGACATATTTTGCTTACTTGATCATGCAATGCAAAGCACTTCTTTATCTGAGACATGAAGACATGTTCCCTGTTGTCCAACAATGCGGTACAAAATTCCACATTGTTTGCAGCTCTGCTTCTCTTCATTCCTTCAAAGCACTCGCAATTACAAAAACCGTAAGGTGATCCACGCTCTATAAATATTTTTTGCTCTGGTTCGCAAGGCCCTTTCTCTCCAGCTAAGTAACATCTCACTGGAGAACCGTAATAGACCCAAGGATAACCGTCTACACTTTTGGGGCATCCTGGAACACTCAATAAACCACCTGCTTGTGCTACTGCACTTGTATCGCTTTCATTATACCGGTAGTCCACAGACACGCCACGGAATACATCGTCCAAGTTGGAAACAATGCGTTCATACTCTTGGCTCTCAGATCTACTAACGACAATGAGTAACGAGACGAATAGAAGACAACTACAAGGGAAAGTCTGATGGACCATAGCTTTTATTTTGAAACAAAATTTGTGGAAGCAATCAAAAATGATTAACATTTTGTTGAAAAGGTGAAAATAAAGTGTATAGAAAAGTCGAATTGTTTAATGCCGACTATGCTGCTTTGTTTGAAATGTTGCCTTTTACACAATTTTTGTCTAACTTATTTATGCTTCAAAATTACCCTATACAAAGATACATTACATAAATACATGACAGGACGAATTACACGGTCATTGCTGTATGGACGACAGAGGCACCTCTTCAGTTGTTGGTATTATACTTGTGTATTTCATAAGTAGGATATGAATAAGAACATACGTGAAGATCATCAACAGATCGTCAGTTCTGTAGAAATTACGAAGGTCATTGTTGTACCGAGTACCAAAAATAATTTGGTATTTTAAGTAAATACAATAGACTCTTCTCTGTGTAGTGTTCACCAATTCTGTACATGTATGCGACGATAATACTGCTACCCACGCACGTAGGTAGGTAGATATGTGTGTAAAGTGTAATGTCGAATTTATAATGCACACAATTTACTTTGTCATTTCATGCCGTATGCTGTTTACTGCACGAGTCTTCTTCACCTTGAAATGGAATATTATTTATGGGTTTTTGATGCCGTTTTTAGCATAATATATTATAAAACCTTATGTACCACAAACACTTTGTTGCATAGGTTGGTTGGTTACATATCGTGTTCTAGCTCAATGATAATGTTCATATATGCACGTGTAAAATAATTACTAAATTAAACGCTTCAAAAAATTAACCATGTTGCCCTTTTTAGAGTAGATCGTTGCAGTACATATCCATGAGTCTTGCTGTTGTCTCCATCGCATCGTTGTAAAAAATAAGGTGGGGTGACGTGAGATTTGCATGGAAAGAATAAATTGTATGCACAATAGCGAAATAATCAGTAAATTGGATAAATCTATTTCATACCAAGACGGTCATGCTAAGTTATTTATAAGCTTCACATGACTTATCAGAAAGGACTACGAACATTTTAAAACGTTAAAAATTTGCCTAAATGTACTTTGTACTGCTTGATCGGCTCTGGATTTGCGGAATCAAACCAAGAGAAGGGAATTACCACTCTTTTTCATTCATGCTAGTGGATACGCATTCTCCGACAGCCATTGAGTGTTGTCCATTTACCAGTGTTGCTGGATTTGTACCAGAACAATTTGTTAACACAGTTCTTTTTGTTTTGTTCCATGAAAAATTGTTTTGTTCTGTTTTTGTTCCAAGGTGGAACAAAACAGAACTAACAAAATGATTTCCCGAAGAACAATTGGAACAATATTGTTCCAAATTGTTCCACATGAGAGAAAAATTGGCCACATTTTGATGTTTTATGCCATAGAATGTCATTTTTCGGGGTTAAAATGGTTAAATATTGACTATTTTGAGTGCTTTTAAGATTAACTAGCTGAATATGAAGTCGCATTTTGCTTTAAAAGTGCATTATTTTACGTGGAACAAATTAGAACATTTTGTTCTGTAGGAACAGAACAAACAATATGATTTTTGTGATGGAACAAATGGAACTAGGAACAATATTGTTCTGCCATGGAACAGAACAGAACTAACAATATGATTTTCTAAAAAATATTTTGGAACAAGAACAGAACAAAAGAACAATTCCAACAACACTGCCATTTACATGCATTATGAGTGGCAATTCCCTTCTCTTCGTTTGATCCCACAAACCTAAGAGCGATCCCTCAGTACAGGTAGACAGCGTTCGAGCGTGTCAATGGCAACAAACATTTTGTAAGTCAGGGGTACATATTTTTTCATCTGCGTATAGAAAGCACCAAGCCAGTATGTCATGAAAAAAGGGAATTGCATCGTTTGGTTAGGTTCTTAGGTTACTTGTTACTGGAACGATGGAGATCATGTTCACTGCCCAAGTTACAGTTGATAGAACAGACCGATTTAAAAAGCATTTTGAATCTGATTATAATATCAATTTAGATGGAAGTATGCACAATGAATAATTCATGCTTTACACATTATTGTTTCGCAATAATTCATCAGTTCGGGGTGCTTGCTAAAGTATCAGAAAGATTACGATTTAGAAAATGTTCTTCTCAATGTGTGTAGTTTCATTAATCACTTTTAATGTTGATGAAAATTTAGTTCGCTTGAAAATTCACATCTTGCTTCCGGTCCAATGGCGTAAATGATTTCCATAAAACTATAGATTTCAATAAAATGATTTTCTTGCCGTAGAAACTGGAATATAGTGTTCTAAATTCATTAAGCATTAAAATATATCGAACCAGAATTATTCCTAACCCGACATATTTTTTTATCTTGTGTTAGAATCTTTTTAATTCATGAAGCGTATACATACATAATTCATATATCTTATTATTACCAAATTACCTACATAATGTACCCTCAATGCTAGCCTGATCGATGATTGCCTATTGACCTTGTATAACGTAAGTCAATGGGTACGAAGATTTTTTGCACCGTGTTTCCAACAGAGACTGCAACTCTCATCATCTATCTATCTAAATAAACTCAGCAAGCTAACATGTAGCAAAGTGGCGGAGCAGGGACACCCTTAACATGCATCTTTCAAAATGGTCAACTGAATACCACTATAAGGAATCGTTTGTTAAAAACAGAATGCATATATTCCAATCCATTATCAAGTTAGAACACAAAAACCAAAAATCAGGTATTGCCGTTTAACGGTAACCGTTACAATTAAAATGCATTCGGATTTGCATAAAGAACACTCAGGGGAGTCGAATGATATGCCACTTGCCCTAAGTGACTTTTAAAAATTTAGAAATTGTAACGGTTTCTAACGGTTACCGTTGGCCGTTATGGCTGCCAAGCTTTTCACATAAAACGCTTGTGGTGAGAAGCCATTTATCAAAAACTGAAGTCCAAACTTCAAGACCATTTAAACAGGACCATTTGAAATCGTCGTATCCGTTAAACCGTAACCGTCACCTTCAAAATTACCGTAGATCTGTATATTATGTTGTCAGACGAGTCGAATGATATATCACTTGCCATATGTTGTCATTTAAACATGTTGACCTCTTAACGGTTTCTAACCGTTGCCGTTGACCTTTAGAGCTGGTGAGCATGTCAGGTAAAGCCCATGTGATGACAAGTCGTTTGCCGAAAACAGAAGTGGAATATTCCAAACCACTTAAGCAGGAGAGCATAAAATGTAAAATTATTTAAAATCGCTGTAACCGTTAAACAGTAACCGTCAACCACGAAATGACCTCATATCTATGTGCTAAGGTCATAGACGAGTTGAATGATATGCCACTTGCCATGTGTTACCATTTAAAAAATTTGACCTAGTAACGGTTTCTAACGGTTACCGTTGACCTACGTATTTCAAAATCACGCTGGACCCTTCTCAGGTGACCAGTTATCGATTGCCGAAAACAGATTTCAAAAAAGTTCAACCGTTTTTGAGTTAGAGCGCGCACGGACGGACGGACGGACGGACGGACAGACGGACGGACATCTCGATCTTATAAAGCGGCTCCGCCACTTAATAATAGATGTTTAGTGCTGACATTAGTTTATCATTATGTATTACTGCAATCTTGCAATAATATTCATTATGTAATCTTTGTTTTTCAAAACAATATACATAATCACTGTCACGTGATTAATTTCCTACTTTGTACCTTATAAATAATTCAGATTAATTAATTTCTGTTCGGAACAAACGAATGATATTATGTGTTTAAACATTTGGTCGATGTTTGTCTGTCGGAAATGGTATTACCAGCGTGTGCCTGCAAACTGCGGAGATTGCACTATTAAAAAGATTTCTAATACGAAGAAATTCCCATCAAAATAAAACAAAGAATTGGCTTTGAACGACATGTTTTCAAAGATTAGTGAGGCGTATGGGAAAACAATGCACGTATTATGAACGTTATGCACTGTACATACATAAGTGATGGTGCGAGCTAAGGATAAGGATAATGATGACGATAAGGCATGCAATACTAGGAGCAACGGAAATTCGGATTTTAATTTATGTTGGAAATAGGAAGGGAAATATTTAGAATTAAATTCGGATACAGTGATTAAAGTTGATGGAGCCACACTAAAAATGGAATTGTATACCTACAACGCTTATTAACCCACTCATGAATGGAAAAATGAGTGAACGACATACTTTGTCCTGTTGAGTATTTTTCAGGCATCGTTACTTTTCCAAGACATTAACAAGTATTATTTACAATATAAACTGAGAGTTCAAAGAGGTTCCGTATTAAATAACAAATTAACCAACGTAAACGACACAATATTTTACTAATTTAATTACTTTCAAATTAAATGTTGTAATAGCATGTATGGTGTCATATCAGTTAGAGTGTTCTCTTCTAATAAATGCTGCAATGAACGTTGTTTAACGTGATAACATTTAACGTTAAATGGACGTCAAATTCGCAGAATAGTATTAGACTAATCCTATTACTTGTTCTATTTTTATTACATACCTAATCATATTGACATTGAAGTACCGTCTTCTTTATTCATTTTTTATACAGCTTTTTTGGTTATAAGATGTTATAAGGAACACGAAGTAAAGGATGGGAAATCATTATGTGTTTCTGCGTTTGATGAATTATATATGTTGTATTACAAGATTCTTTCTAGATAAATTAGATCATAGGGGCATTCCGTCTGTTCTGATCATTCTCCTCTCTTCAAAAAATGTTTGAAAACAAAGTTAAAGTAATTTTACTGTGTGCAATGTTGTTCTGCGTTGACTGAATTCGGTTGCCTTATGTATTGAATAGTATGCAATTCCTGAAATCGTAATTTACCTATATGGTAGTGGATTCGTGTTGAATTGTTTAGCACTAATATACAATTTGATGTTTCTACTGTAATAAAATGTGAAGGGGCTCATTTTAAACTTGAAATAAATGAATATCTAGAGAGACAGGCATTAGATATTAATTTTCCAGAGAATAGTAGGTTAAAAATTAATACTTTCCTCCTTGTAAAATTTGTTTAATGGACCGATACGAGCACTATATTTCGTGTATAGTTTATGGTTCTGTCAAATTCATGGTTATACAATGCAATTCATAGTCGCTATTCGCCATTACCTTTCCGGAACGTTTTATGTTCCTTTAAGACAACATTAGTTGATAAGAAATAAGAAAACTCTATACAAATAAATATTATACATACATCATATTAAGAGTCAATTAAAATAAAAATCAGTAAAAACATTTTGCACATTATATAATACCTGTAAATGAAAGTGAAACAAATACTGATTATATTGCTCTTTTGTTCAAGACTATAAACAGTGTTCATATTGTGAAAATCGCGATTCCCTCTCATGCTAACCGAATACGACGTGTCTTATGTACTCTACTTCCTGTTTTGCTACTTTGTTCTTCGCCGTAAATATAAGATTCCGATTCACTACAAACGGATCCTGTTGTGCTCCATTTCAGCAGCTTACCGTTTTAGCAAACGTACTTGTTGTTGTAGTGCGTCATGATTGTTTACTTTGTCTCCTCCACACGGAAGGAAATATTAATAAAACGTATTATTATTTTACGGATATTGTTGCCACATTTTTTTACTTTTATATAACTAATGTATCCCTTCAGTATAATAAAAATTTGCATGCTATTTAGCATATCTACTTACAACTTTACTAGCTTCATATATTCGCTTATAACATGTTCCTACGAAACACGCCACAAGAGTTTGCTAACGATTTTCTCTTGTCTGTTCTTAGCATTCCAGCTTGCTCTAGTTCCTTGATCCTCCTCTTTAAAGTTCGTGTCTGCACTTACCCTTTCCTTTAACATCTTCCATCCACAGCTTTCACCGCCACACAAGGGAGCTGCCTTGTTGAACTGTATTTTTAACAGCGGCAAATAGTACGCGTGGAAATACTTGAATTATCACCACACTATACTCGAACAACAAGATACTTTCCTTCTTTAATATAATAATATGCGGGAAAGAAGAAGAGCCCTTTTGTTATGACTCGTACGCTTATTCCATATTCATAATTTTCACTCATATGTGCCACTCTGCATTTATTTTTCATACTTAAATTACAACTCGTGTGTAAAAGCATAATAAAATGCAACTCACGAAGGCGTCCACGTCATATAATCCGTACCATCCTTGTTCATAGTCAATGGCTTAGAGTACGACAGCACGACTGTCACAGAAAAGGCCACATAGCATTTTGTAGTTACACTCCGAGTCATACGCAACCATAAAAATAACTGAAAGAGAAAGTGGAAGAGAGAACTGTTGCTTTCCTTTTCGCTCTTTCATCCATTCATTCACAAAACGTTCACCCATGCATGCCTGTTTTTTAACATATGCTTCTGAAGTTTGCAATGTAGGTATGTGAAAATCCAAAATTTTAGGAAAGTTAACGTCTTTTGTTTAGGTTTTTCGTTTCTCTCTATTCCTCTTAAACCAGTTGTCTCTGTCCCCACATGTTATGGTGTTGTATTTGGTACAGTAGTTTATGCTGTAAATCTAAAAGAAAAGTGGTATTGTGGGAGAGATAAGCTTTTAAAATCGTATCATTACTTAATAATCGTAAATCTCATTTTTCTTTAAACCACATTTCGTGGCCTTTCTAACGGAATAACCGGATGAGATTTTTTGCTTCTAAGGTTCTTCCTGACTACAAACATAAAAGGAGGCATTGGCATGCTCTAGTTACGTTTATACCTAATAAGGATCGTTTATAAAAAGCAACTCAAAATTGAACATGAGATGAAGAAGAGTACATAGAAAATTTTGCTTGATAAAGCGTTCCATATACTTTTTTTAAACAATCCCTGTGGTACAGTTATGCTCGTGTAGTGAAATTTTTTTGATGCCATGTTTCTACAGAAAAAAAATAAACCGACAAGCCGACAATACACATAAAGTTGCAGCTGAAATGCTACTAAACCTTTTTTGCTTTCACTACGACTTTATTAGTGCAATTATTATGAAAAGTAGATTTAGTACAGTACGAATAAAGTTCGATAATCTTAATCACAATATGTGTGCGCCATAGATTCATCACTGGCAGAAAACATACTGCCCATTTTAATTTTGTCTCAACATGCACAAAAATAATAGTTTATTTTCAACAATAAAACAGTTTTTCTATGCACAGATAAACCTGGTTTATAAAACTTGAAACTACAATAGCTCCGAAAAAATATGACTACTTAAAATGAAAAATTGCTATTATTACAACTACAGATAGCATGCAAGTGAATCATCGACGGGATGGGTTTAATATTATGTTCGTTTTGAATTACGATTCATACGGATTCTGTAACTGGTGGTAGACAGTTAGGCATGTAGTTCGTATAAATAAGTTTTCTATGTTGTATGTGGTATAAGATGTGGTTGTTAAAAAGGGGCACAAGTAAGTACATTTATATAGTACACAATGTAGAATTATTCCAACGATGCTGAAAAGGTTTCTTTCCAAAATATTGTTACAGCGAACCAGGAAAAAGCAAGAAAATAGAAGATTCGGCACTTTATCCTGTAGCTTTAAGTGTATTTCTTCACGAATTCCATGTGGAACGATCTGAACTTCTGTAGCATACTTTTCATCTTATCAGTCGGCGCCAATATTGTCGTTCTGGAAAGAAGCCAAAGGCAATGATGCCACCGTTAGATTTTATCATTATAGAAATCGTTAGACACTAATAATGCCACACTATTGTAGCAATGAAAAAAGTTTTTTCAACGACAAAAGATAGAATTAGCTCAGTTGCAGTAATAGTAATGAACCTTATTCGAATAATTATGACCCACTTGCATGGGCGCCATATTATATAAGTAAGATTATGCACGCGATAAGAAAAGAAAGAGAGCAGAGTATGAAATGCAATTTGCATTTTTACAAATAAAAATTGAAGGTGAAAGTATATAAATTGCACCTGAAGTGATACGTTCCTGGCTTTTGTCCCATTCCTGAACCTGGAACCACGCAAATTCCTGTGGTTTCGAGGAGATTCAAGCAGTAAAATACATCTGGCTGCTGACCGGCTTCCTTCGCTGATGCTATCGCTTTCTCAGGCAGATGGATCTGACGCACAATAGAATTACAGTCTTTTAAATTAACTTCTGAGCAGCATTCAAGGAAAAAATTTTATTTTATTTCAACATTGTTGCTGTGAGGCAATCTCATTTTCAGCATCATAATTTTTACTTCCGTTGCAAACTTCTGGTAAGGTGTAACAGTTTTCAATTTATATCGGGTTCTATGTTTACAGCAAAATGTGCGTTAAATAAGCGCCAATAGCAACAACCACGAAACAACTGATTTTCTGCTCTTTGATTCAATGGATTCACTTCAGAAGTTGAGATGAAAGTCCGCAGGGAAAACCAACCAAAGTTTGAATCCACCAACACCACATCCCCTCAAATAAAGCTCAAATATTGTGGCTTGAGTTACCTAGTTTACAACCGATAAAAATTGCCTTGAACTAGCAACCTTCTCAACATATCATTATCAACATTTCAGATGGGATATTTGGTATTTTAAAGGTTAACTTATGTAAAAGAGAGACTATAAAAACTATCGCTATAAAGGTTGCACAAGTGGGGGCACTTTGAGAATATCGGCTAAAAATATTCATATGATGCAATATCAGATAAGTACACAATTTTTCGCATTTCTATACTGTTCCATTTCGCACGTAGTTTGTGATTTTGCAGCGCTGTGTGAGTGTCCTTCATTCAAGTCACTACACACGCTTAAAGGAAGTACATACTTATACAGGTATGCACATTCTAGTGGCCATTCCAATATGGGTCCCATTTGCCATAAAAAGGTATTCTTGACATTAAAAAATTGTACCTAAAAGAAGATACTGTTGAATGGTAAACAGGATTTCTAAATTGGTAAACTAAACGTAGATTTCAGTTATAGATTGGCGAAAATGGAAATTCTGAAGCGTAATCTCAATGGGTAGCATCAAACATTCACCTTTGGTAAACATTGTAGAATCGCTGTTCTACACAATATTTGCCCAGTTTTATTTTCCCGTCTTACCGTCATCGTAAACAAATCCGACCTACTTGTTTTCTTGTCTTCGCGCAACTGTTTTCTGGGCACCATTTTTATAATATTTCATATTTATCAAACATTGCGTGCGTGTGTGATATTTATTTATTGATATTACCTGAGGAAAGGCGTACATCGCCCCGTCTAATCGAGCGCAACTTATTCCAGGGATGGCGTTCAGTTCCTTATAGACCATTTCTGAGCGCTCCGCTAAGTTATGGAGAACTGTTGACTTTTCATGGATAAACAATTCATATGAAGGATCTCCTTGTTTTGGTGGGTCGACGAGGCAATCCACCACCGCCTGGAAGAGCATTTTGAACATGCGAAAACGAGCGAAATTAAAGCAGTTTATCATTTTTATTCATTTTATTCAATGCTGTACCATATAACCTACACTACAATGTACACTATTAGCCTTGTAATATTCTCATCATTTTTCAAAAGCCTTATGATGTGAAAAGATCCTTTGAAAATAAGTACATGCCATTATATTCAAACTTCAATGGACTTTCATTTAATTACGGAAGTATTTCAGATGTTGTTCAGCTGAGATATTATCCATTTTCCATGAACTACAAGCTTCGCTTGAGTAGCTACCTAGTAAGGAAAGTAATGAAGAATAAGAGAAAAGAAATGTTGTAGACAAAAGGATGCAGCGTCACTAGTATGAATCAATAAGCATGTAAAAGTCATGTAAAATTTGAAAAGAAAGATAAATAAGAGTTGAAAGGAATGAGAACGTATTGCGATTGTTGAAGAGCTAACGTAGCGTCCAATTTTGGTGCGTATTGAAAATAATATACGCAAACAAATTCCGCAAATAACCTTGACTCGGAGTAACAAACATGTTTGCAAAAGACAATCATATCACCATTAGATTGACCATTTCAATAACACACATTCTTCAAAAGATACGTCGCTTCAGAAGGTACAAGTTATCATCAAAGCTGTAGCATTTCTTGCTGTTCCCGATTAATAAACATTCACCATGTCCTCCGAATAGAGTAGATAAAAGTGTTTTCCGTTCTTTCAGACAACAAATCACTCAATTTTCAAGGAGGTGACAAAACATTAAAGAAGAAACCACATTGAAGAACTTGAAATTCTGCTATTCCTGCATGAAATCAATCTCTACATTGAACTTTGTTCATAGAAGGTTTATAACGAGCCAAGAGTAGATTACCTTCATTTCTACGGAGATGATACGTTTGACACTTTTAATTTAGCCTTCAAGATATGATTAGCTAAATAATGTTTATATTTACACTGATTGTGCATGTGACAGGGTTTAGTTGTCATGTGGCAAAGTTCCAACAACTACTTCCCACGGCATCCTTTAAGTTTTTCATTAAACTTTACCATTTGCTAATTAACATTTCCGGCGGCTTAATTCAGACATGCATGCATGATTACCTAATAACCATTACTGTGATTTTTGAAATGCATGTCGCTAGTCGGTTAAGAACTTTTAATTCTACGTGGATATATTATTGCTCAAGCTCATCTCGTTGGGTTTGGAAAATACTAGAAATGAGGCATACTATATTGACCATACAGGTAACAGTAATATAGATATTACTGTTACCATAACCATAGATCTATGGTTTCATTTATTGTCATTGTAATAACTTCCGCTACTTCGTACGATGGATTTGAATTTTCTTGACGAAAAAGTTCGTTAAGCTCATCCGCGAGGAGCACGCTTAATTTGAAACGTATAATCATAAAAGCAGCAGAATACAGATCAATCCTTGGGTAAACCCTTCAACAAAAGTATGATATAATAATACCATTGTGATATAACGAACTTAAAATCAAGATAGGTACATTGTTCTAGGCTGCGATTATCAGTTAAATGTGCGTATCAAATGTTTACTCATTCAGTCTGTCGCCAAGTTTTCTCCTGGAATAACAAAGGCAAAAAACTGTTCATATTTCTGTTATCTGTTACTACGTCAACCGAGATAAATACGCATAGTATATAGACAAACAGCCCGATATTACGTTCTCAGGTTTCAAGTCACTTGAATCAAGTGTCGATAATGTACACGAGTACGACCGTCAACGATTCTGTTTTCATCGTCACGTTTGTGGTATATTCTCAAATTTACTCTGTTATAAATATGATTTTACCCTATTACACTTTAGGAAATTAAATTCTCCCCAAAACCTAATCCTCGAACAAATCTGACATTGGTTGTAGTTGGGTGAGAGTGAAAACTCAAGCATACTTTATTGGGCAAGTAAAAGAGGACAAAGACGCATATTAGTGCAAGTGTATGCGTATGTATAATTTCAAAACACTCAAATAACCTAAGTAATTAAAAAAGGTTTATTTGTCGTAATGCAGTTTTTGGTGCCATGTAAACCATATGAATTTCGGTTTGAAGTTTGAACATCATTGAATTGTCCTTATTCTTATCTATTCTTCAATGTATTTACTACTACAACGCTACTGGTGAACTACGAACACAAGAAGTATTTCAATGTAATCAGGTTCTGTAACAGTAATGTTGTTACATACTAAATTAACATTTACAATGCATCACCAATAAGTTTGTTCACATAATCTAATCTATTGCTTCTGTATAGAATTTACATGGGAATTGGGAAACAGATGAAACAATGCACAATGTGCAACACCACGATGTGAAGTTAGCATTGTACTTCCACTCAAGTCAAGAGACAGAAAATCAAGGAAAACAAAACAGAATCTGTGAACTTGTCAAAATCAGTAGCTCTTTCCACGGAGATGGAGACTATATAATACAAATTCCCAATGTGAGACGAAGAACAATTGACAAATTTCATATGTATTTGAAATAAGGACAGTAATTCACCGTAATATGTGTTCTTGTTTTGAATTTGACAGATGAGGTGCAATAACTTCTAGTACACTATAAGGCTACCTGTATGTTTCAAAGGCACTTAAAAAGTGCATGACCGACCAAATTATCATTTTATGAAACACTTGTATAGATACTTAGATGCAGTGTATGCAATGCAACAGTCTGAAACCCTTTGAAAAAGCTTACAATAGTTTTTAAAGCATATTGTTCCAAAAGTCTAACTTTTCTATATAATATGCTTACCGACATTGACATTCTTTACTATTAATTGCATTAAAAACGACAGCAACAACAATATCCGTATAGGCACAACGTTTACGACAGCGTTCATGCATTCGAGTCTATTTGGCTTCTTTAGAACTGAGATAGCCAAATATCTATGTTGTCAAATAAGGGTGTCATGGCGGCTTAAAGCTTTTACTCAGAGACCTGTTAACTTTTTTTCTAATGAGCTCATACATAACACAAACTTTAAGTACTTTCTCTTTACTAACCTGTCCTAGTACTGTTGGGCATAGATTTGCTGCAACGCTTGCAGTTAAAACAGATTGAACTTCGGGGTCCATGTTAACAACTTCAAAATATCCAGCACGTAATCCGCACTCACAAACATATCCTGTAAAAATGACAAAGGGTGTTCACAAAAACGGTTCGTACAAAAACAAATGGTATAACGTTAATGCAAGCCAAGCTAACCAAGGAATATACGAATTGATGCAGACATGTATGTGGCAAGCTAAATACGTGCATTCATCAGGGAAGAATGTAATTCTTTCATGACGTTTATTGTGATTCTATTTTAGCTAAGCAATTAAACTGTCAGGTTTATATTTTGCCATTTACCTTTGGAGCAAGAGTGGACGGAGATAAGTTCCACAGAGTTGAATGGACGAGACATTTCGGATAGAACTTTTTTGAATGATAAGAACCGTTTGGGAGCATAAACATTGTCTTGATATACCTATCCAAAATACATTACAACATGACAATTAAAATTGGGAAGAAGATGGAAATTCGTGAATATTGTATGCGCCACTTCAGCTGCTAAAAACATTCATCATTTTTCCTTGAAAACATAGTTTTAAATTAACTACATGAGCAAGTAAATTGTTCTTCGAAAATTAGGCACGCATTTTCTGCTTGAGACAAAAAATACCGCTTAGAGACGTAAATTACGTCTAGTTGGCACATATGCCGTCTCTGCACATGAGAGCATAGACTAGATTATCAAATTTTAAAGAAAACACATTGAATTGCATTACCTCATCCGCAATTATGACTAGTCGGTGTTTGTAGGCAAAACGTATTATAGACTCTATATTCTCCTTTGTTAGGACGTGACCTGGAAGAAAAAATAATATTTTTTAACCGATACTGCTTAGGTAGTTCATATTTCTATCGGCTCATGGTCAACTTTACGTTACCACTTCAAATTTAATTTAAATACTGAACATAATGCCACTGATTATTCATAGTTGTACTTACAATTAGATTATATGATATGATCATAGATTTTAATTAGGTTTGATAAGTTCACGCCCCTAATTCATTAAAGTATTTGGTAGACATAATTGTAACAGCCAACGGCAAACTTATCGATGGCCCAGACTATAGAGAAGTTACACTTTTCTCCCAAAATAAGGGCACGGAATTAATTAATGAGAAAAAAACGCATGCCGCATAAAGTCGCTGACAAAATTTCGGATTATTTAACAATATAACAATGTATGTAAAAAATGCCCGTTCCGATGTAAGTAAGGATTGGTTACGTTTGTACTTGTGACGGACTTTCTGGGACTAGTAAGGTTTCTCAAAGTGAACATGGCGGTTTGGCTTTGAGAAGGTCAGATTAGTACTATTGGTTGTATAAAGAATTCTCCACTCATCCTGGAAACATTTACTAAATGATAAGAGGATGATAATATTGTTATTTCTGTGCAAAGTTATTTGACAGGTAACACATTAATCATATAATATTCCCTTGCTGAAGCAAGAAGGCCGTTTTGGATTTATTATTTATATGCCCTTGCCTACGACTAAATTGTCATTTATACCGTAATATCATTTCGATCCCAGAAATATGAAATCCCTGGAGCATACTTCTGTAGTTAAAGTTAGTTATTACAGTGATTTTTCTAAAGTGAAAGTAAAATTAAGTATAAAAGATGCAGATAATTTTGATCAAGATTAGGCCTACAAAAGTAGGTAAGTACTACCAAACTACTTATTATGTTCGTATGTCACAGTGTACAAAATAATATGGAGGTGTATTCTGACAAACACAAAAGTGGGATTCTAATTCTAAAGTACTTACCGGTGGGATTTCCTGGATTTATCACAACAATTGCTTTGGGTTCACAGTGAGCTCTCGCCCCATGGACAATTGTCTCCAATTCATCCACATTTACAGCCCATCCGCTCTCGTGCTCATCCAAATAGTAGGTAACCTTTGTAGTAAACGAATAACGTATCATTATCATCAAGAATTCCATTCTCTACGGTCTCCTCTTGCATCATCATTACATGTATCATTCGTTTACATCACTCGAAAACAAGAGATTTAAAGAAAAACGTCGCCTCTATTCTATCTCACAACAACTGCTTAGCGGAAGTAGAGGAAGGAAAAGGATTTTCAGATGGTATTTTGTAAACAGGCTTAAAATTTTAAGCCAGTCTCAAGCTCATGACTATGACATACATGTACATGCATTGCTTCGCATCTGCATCACGACATAC
Source organism: Sinella curviseta (assembly GCA_004115045.4). Lineage (NCBI taxonomy): Eukaryota > Metazoa > Arthropoda > Collembola > Entomobryomorpha > Entomobryidae > Sinella > Sinella curviseta. The sequence goes on from CM023201.3 coordinate 52,927,734, forward strand.
ATACGTATATACGCACCTAAATCCATCTGAAAGGTTATGATGCATTAAAACAGGGGCAATGAGGACAGACTATAATAAGTACAATTAATCATTTTTTAGAATCTGTGTAGAACAAGCCAAAGCAAATCTAGGTATCGCTAGCGAAACAAAAGTACTTATCTGATAAGATTTATATAGAATAAAATACTATGGATCTCAACGAAACCAAATGTTCAGTTTAACTCAAACCTTGTCCATGTCATATTCCTCCAGTGTGGCCGAGTACAAGGGATATTCAGGTACAGGAACTAGTACCCCAGCCTTCTTAGTTGATCTCAGACCGTTAGAATCATTATTCGCTGAGGCGATGTGGCTTTCTCCAGTTTTAAACAATTTTAGGCACGCCTAGATGGAAAAGTAGACTTGTCAGTATCGTATGAATTATGTGTCAACCAAAAATTGAATTATTAGTAAACAGAGAGTCTCCTTAGGCATCTGACAACTTGGCCTTAATATTGACATACCGAAAGTAAATGTGGCATGTCGATTTTATTGCACACGTGTAACGAGCGCGTCTGCGGTTTTTTGCTATAAAGTTCAGTTCAGTGACACGACAAGCTTTCTATCACTGCACTCAAATGAACATATAGGAACTATATGTACCTTTTTGATATGACAATGACAAGTCGTGCATAGCATAATGGAATTTCCGCTATCATATTCTAGACCTTATATACACATATAAATAGCATTGAATAACCTGACATTATCTGTTGTCATAAGGAATTTTTGCCCTTATACTGTAAATACTCATGTTACATGGCCATGTACTATCATCGTAATTTTTAAGACACCCAAGTACATGTATTTTGACATAGTTTACGTTTACCCTCTTTACATACAATGAAGAGTCATCGTTTTGCAATTTAAAAAGTATCATCTTAAAGAAATGTATGATTCAAAGCTACGAAATATGGTTCTATTTCATTTTTTGTCAGCGGTTTCCAATTTACCTTTGATTGTTCCCATTTGCAAACTGAAAGGTTTGATCAATGCTATAGAAATAGTAAGAAGATGGCCGCAATATGCTGAATTTCTGCTTGCGATTGATTGTCATATTTTGTAAACATTTCCATATTCTAAAAGACTCATGCAAAGCGATGATATTTTTTAAAAATTATGTTGTCATATAATAATGAAATTATTTTTTAATTAGCCAGCTTCTGAGTTTTTAAGCGACGAAAATGAATACCGTTTACTATATCAATTCATATTATAAATGTGTAATATCATATTATACTGTTCATTTTGCGATATTACTTTCATCTTTACCTCCTGTAGGTATCGCATGTATAATTTAAGTATTAAAAAATTGTAATTAAAAAAGTATAACAAATCTCATGAGTAAATTCCTTCTAATAATGAATAAGTTTCTCGCATTTTTCTCTATTATTTCAAATGTGCGATACTCTTCTAAGTTAACGCAGACTTAAATGTCGTGGACGTCAGAGACAACCTTTTAAAGCTGGGGATAGGTGGATATTGTACGGTTAGCGTGCACATATATCACATATTTTGTATTACGTAGGTATTTCTGAATATAACTCCCGATGTGAAGGCCAAAAATTGTTTTCAGTTGAAACTAGTCGCGTTAAACCGCGATGGAAAATACGTAGCTGAAACAATTCGTTTTGAAGTGACGCTTTCAAATAGCGTTCATAAATGGCGCTCTAAAACGACGCTTTCAAATGGTGCTCATAAATGGCGTTCATAAATGGCGCTTTCAAATGGCGTTCATAAATGGCGCTTTCAATGCATGTGACCTCTTTTTGACCTCTACAGCTAAAAATAAAGCGATTTGACCCATAGTTCCTGAAGAGAAAATGATCACCGTTCAATTCTCTATCAGAATCCATGAAGAAGAAAAATTGCCATTTAAAAAGCATGTGACCTTTCTCTGACCCCTACTCCGACCCCTGTTGACCTGAAACTCTGGCCATGTCTTCCTTGTCACCTAAGGAACCTGTGTGCCAAGTTTCGACAAAATCCGTCAAGCCGTATCAGAGTTATAGCGCGAACGGACGGACAGACGGACAAACAAACTAAAATTATAACTACGCTTCAACTTCGTTTCAGCTACGTAATTAATTAGCGTCTTTGGTATATCCACTGTTTAATGTACGCTCAAACTCTGGTGATATGTCACCAAGTACAAACATCCTGCTATTACTATTTCACAATGGACAAAGACATTGACAGTTCAGAATATTGCGTTAGTTGTTTTGAGAGTGGGTTGATTTCCCAACTATTTCTCTATCTCTACTCATAAGCGCGACCTCATGGGAACAAACTAGGTTTATATTTTTCCTCTTTCATGTTAGTGCCAATGATACCTATATTGGATGGCGTCTTGTGCAATGTTCAAAGTGAAAGTCAAAAAAGTTAAAGGAAATAATTCTCCGGCAATGTCAAAAACAGTTTCTAACGAGAAACCGTAGCCGCTACGGCGTAGCGGCGAGACAAGCACGCAATTCTACAATGTATTTATGTACGCACTAAATGTAACTTATGCACCTATGTTTAAATACTAAGAAGGATACATTTTACATTTGAATACATACACACTACTATCAACTATGAGACTGTGAAAGCGTTTCGGTATATTTATGCAGATTGTGTAGATTTATATTTAATTCTGTTTTAAAAGCTTACTCGTATTCCTTCTGACGCTCCAGCACTCAGGACTATATTTTCGGCGCTAGAAGGCACTCCATTATCACGTTGTTCGATGTACTTTGCCACATGGTTCCTTATGATTTGCATTCCACGTGACTCAGAATAGGAACCTTTGAAGGAAAAAATACATAATATGCGTTAACGTGACAATACTATTACAGCAAATTAGGCATCATCCTTCGAAAATGCTCTCGTTAAAAGTCACGGAAGAATTATTATATTCGCCCCAGCCCTCAAGCATTATACTCAAAGAAACCTTATACTAATGTATCCTCCTACTCAATTTTGCCTTCCAGAACATACATGAATGTTCTTTAGAGTGAAAAATGACACAACTGCAAAACATATTTTAGACATATGAATATGATATCAAAAGCCATTCGTTATAGGATCATACGAAGTTGAAGTTATTACTGGCTTAATACTAGTTTATTGTTGAAAATGTACTTTTATGATTTCTTATAAATCCAAACGTGTAGGGCTGGGCGTTTACCTACTTGTCTACCTTTAGATTGCCAAAATAATACATACGTCGCAGTATTTGATTTCAAAATAGACTGCTCTTTAATTTCACAAGAAACTCTAGAACGAAATTATAAATTAAATTGTCAAAAAAAGTTCTGTATATTTTTAATGATTTTTCGTACGAAGTAATTTGGAGTTGAGCAAGGACGTGGATCATTTTTATGAAAGATTTTATAATAGCTTCCATTTGATTTTTATTGACCATATAACGGCCTTTCCGTTGTTTTTAACAACAAAATACTGCCGCTTTTAAAAGCCGTGTTCTCTACGTTCTTGGATGGATGTTCTATGTATATGCACAACCTTTGACAATTCTAATACATATATCTTTATCTATGTCAACGGTATGAGCTGCGAATTACATTTACATATTTGGATAGTTATCATACCTGCACTACCGCCGCGGCAAGAGCTTAAGATTTCACGAGCCTTTCGTTTCACATCCTCGTTAAATGGGCAATTTTCAATCAGGTCGGGACAACTTATTAACGCCAAAACCTTTGTTGTATGGAACGCAAAACCAAAAAGGCATGAATACATTACGCCCACAAGTTGATGCCCACGTGAAAAGTCATCACGGAAGTTCCATTCTCTACCATCATCATGGCATACAACTTAACGTAACTCTTTTCAAGGTAAATCATTGCCTAACGGGATTTAAGGCACATACATATACGTAGTAATAACGTCAACTTTTTTACCTGTCTAATGAAAGTAATTGGCTTTTGTCCCATTGCATGAGCATCTCCCAAATTCATTTTGACTACTTCATCGAATTCCACTTCGGAGCCTTTCTGCATACGAAAAAATAGTAAATTGAATTTTCAAAAAAGTACAGCAATAATTACAGCGAATGCTTGAAAAACAGTTATAATTCATGCTAAATTTCCAGGATGAAAACATTTCCTTGAAAAAAGAAAGTACTTAATATTTCATTTAATTAAAGTTAGTAATCACCTCCTACTAGATTCACTTATTGTTAGACTGACTAGACGCGCAATAACAGGTTGCCCCCATACCTACCTGTTTCATACGTGCAAGTTCCTGTTCTAGAGAAATTGCTCTCATGATTAACGGACCTCGAGCAGCGTATTCCATGGCACGAAATCCTAATATATGAGGATTTGTTGTAGACAACGTTAGCACTTTCGCCGGATCTTTGTCAACTCCACCAACACCATTTCGCTCAACGCCTTTACAGCTTCCGTTCTGAGAACACGATCCGTTGCTAACAGATGTCGGTTGAAGAACTGTAGTTTCTCCACTTGACCCGCTGTTTGCTTGTGTCACTACCATTTTGGTTAAGAAATCAAGAAGATAATTTTTTAAATTTTGAATATTTGTAAACTTTTGCTGCAGACTCAGTATGATGGCAGTACTTTGCATGCAAGCCAAGTAGTATTAACGCTCTCGGCTCTCAAAGCAACGTTTATTTATTGCAAGGCAATTTAATTGATTGCATTGCGAAACAGCGTTCTCTTTTGGTCATAATTGATAATGTAAATACATATTATTATACTTGTTATGTACACATAAAAATGTCAAGTTAAAACAGACTGAGACACCTCCGAGATAATGCAATGATGACCATGATTGATGATAAGGATAAGTAAAGAAGGTGTACGGAAATATGTACCTATATAGCATATCATATAGTCATTATTAAAAATATAAAATGAATGAGTGTTAAGTATGGTCAGCTACGATAATTACTAACTCGACTCGACTTTTTATTCTTAACTATTTACATTCCACACCATAAATTGACCGTGGATAAAGAAAACGCCAAGCTAAGACCTTTGATATGCATTCTTGCCGTCGCGTCGTCGTCGTAAACGAGTTAAGCATGATTAATTGATTAAAAGTAACTAAGAATATCAGTACGTATATGTAACTAGTACTATACGCATACGTTAAGTTAAATTATTAGATCTTTATAATGATGATGTCGGCATTTAAACATAGTCTTACAAAGAGTGATTTATTTGTTATCGAGTATTAATATCATGACTCATGTAAAAATGTAAGCATGAACATTGTACTTGTAACAAGGACTGAAATAAAATTTCACTCTGTTTACAATTCGCTGTCCAGTTAATTAATACATTAAAATTTTAGGGCCATTATTCCAGATAATTGATAAAAGTGTCAAATATCGTGTGGTACGCCATACCGTACGTACAGGTTATTTGATAAGTAAAAGGTTATCAGTTTTTTAAACGGGCGTACGTGAGCTATGGAACATACGCTTCTTGGAGTTCACTGAGCGTACTTGGTTCTTTTCTCTATTAATCCAAGACCACTGCCCTGAATGTTTAACGCGGATGTAACTTAAAATTAGTTCACCTCCAAATTTCAATTTAATTGACTACTTAATGAAAACAGTTTGTGTGTGCATGCGTTTTGATTGACACTTGGCACCAGTACGAGACTAAGTAAAGTCAATAAAAATGAAAAAGCAGCAACAGGCTGACAACTTCTTCCTTGAAAATGTGAGTTCGTTTAGTAGAAACTCCGAAACATATTAAAAATAAAATGAATGTTTCGCATTGCCCCGTACGAATGATTATGAATTACAAGCTGCTCAAATTGTTAATCATTGAAACTAAAAAAACTTTACAATTTATCAAATTATATTCTGACTGTATCCACTTTAAGACATTATATTTAAGACTGCATATTTAACAAGTAATTTGACATATAATATTAACATCTGACGTAAATGGTCAAAAATAATTGCTGTTCTCTCACCAAATGCTGTCACCGTTGAAAAGAGGCATACCTCAACTCAACTGCTCCACAAATTATTTAACAACTTCGACGCCCACGCATAATATTATGTAAATCTGTTGAAGATCTCAAAAAGATCCGCGACCAGTAAACCTACCTATATTCTAGTAACCTTTGGTGCAAATTGAATATTTAAATTTCTCTTCTGATAAACAGTACTTGAGTCAAAGCTCAAAAAAGGAAAACTACTACATGCCATTTTTGCAAGTTAAATTATACAAAAATAAAGAGTAATTCTTACCAGAATTTAATAACCAGCAGAATATAAGCTTGGAGTTTAATATTCTCGGAAGCTCACAATGTTGTAAGAGCTAATAGAAAGTTAAAAAGTATATGCATACGCAACAAAACCTGCATCAAAGAAATTTTCTGAGGATGCGGATGATTGCAAGAAATTGTGATGATCATGAAAACACAAAATTACATACTCGTTGCAGGCTAGTGTATTGGGAAAAAATAACGAAAATATTAACCGGAATTGACTACGGAAATCAATATAATGCCTATGTAATTTCCAATGCCTTACACTTGACTGGTAAGTAGAATTCCTGATTGTGATTAATATATACACTTTCACAATATTTTCATAGTTTTATAGCACATGTATTTATTTCCTGTATACATACCATACTTGGCTGGCACTTCAACAAGTATTGTTACAGTTATTGTTAATAGGAATGTTTATCGGAGATCATATACACACCATATTATATTTTCTGCTGCGATCCTCAACTCAAAACATGGAAAAGGTCAGGAACTCTATTTGTTTTTAACAATATGTTATAATCCAGACGGACGTATTTAGAAGTTATTCACCTCCAATTGTCGTGGTATTGTACGTTTAATCAATTCATAGTATATCTATCTAATCTAATTAATACTGAACAGTGATTACAATGATGGGTACATTAAAATATGTAATTAAGCTGGACAATGCTGTTAATTATGGTATCATTATGTGGCTTTGGTCCAAAGCATGGAATGCTGAAAGTAGTTTATGATTTTGAGATGTTTACTGGTCCATTTGTTCGTACGAAAATTGCCATAACCGATTTCGTCTTTTGGCATACTATTGTCATATACATATCATAATAGCTTCATAGCTTGCCAAGAATAATTTTAGTTAGTCCAGTCGCCAACACTGTTACCGTTTAATTGAAATATTTTTGAATTATTTTTTAATGCAATGCAATGGAAGCATTGGCAGTGCATCGAGCGACTCGTACGTACAGTACCGCATATAGCAAAGTTTGCTAAGCAAACCACATAAAGATAAGGACCAACGATGTGAGGTTGATGTAAAGTGCTAATGCAGCGGGCGGGCGGACTCTTTAGTTTTTGCACGGAAGTTTTAATCTCATGTCGTGGTTGTTGTTTTTATTTAGTATGCATTTATAACACAGCATGCATTCTTAATAAGAAATTAAATCTTTCAAATACCTTTATAATATAAAATTCAACCGAAATATAAATATTATGTATATTTTGGTTGCATTTTATATGAACGTGTTAGTAAGTCGTCAAAAGCATCTTATGTAATAGCACCGACACCACCTGGCAGCCACAAAGTAACACTATAGTGCCTTACATCATACTCAATTCTCAAGCATTCCATAAAGAAAGAAAGTTGAAGGAAAAGTTTTTCTTTTGGGAAATTGCGAAACTCGGAAGAGCTTGTTACTTTTTTTGTACATTGCACTTTATTATGATGATGCACAACTGCTGTACTTCTAACATGATTTCAAGTTCAGGAGAATGAATATTTCCAATGTCATCCGCCAGCATAGCTACTACTCAACTCCAATGAGAAATTGCTAGGTCCGAAGAAAATTCATATAATATGTATTTATCTATTAGGTATATATTTATGTTACATAATTTATGTATGTGGTTTAGAAAACCCAGTTCATGGAGAAAATAAAAGAAAAACTCCTTTCTTTGAATCGTTTTCATTCTTTTTTATTTCATTTTTCTCGGTTCTGTTTTACTGTTCCAGCAGGACAACAAAGACTAGATATTATTCAGCTCATGCGTAAGTAATCATAACAAGAAAGCGGTATAAAGTAATAACAGTAACATTAAAGTAAATGACTTACAACTTACATAATGCAATAAAATAGGGGTACAATGGACTTTTATTTCTGCATCTCATGGTACTTCTGATGCGTATGACAATATCTATTTAGGGTTAGGGTTATCGTTTTTAGCATGAAGAATACGTTGAGGTAGTCCATCAGGTAAAGTATTATATATGTATCATTGTTCCGCACTGCACATTTATGTAGTACCAAAAATATCTTTCGAAGGTTTAAAACGACAATTTTCTGCAGACACTATGTTATGTCATCATATTCAGATGCCGACATTTTCTCCAAATAAACTTTCATGCTGGATTTTCCATTGCCAGGTCACAGCTACAATGTATATACAAACATAAGTCGGCTAATTTTACCTCGTTTTCAAGTGACTAATTGTAAACAATAAAAATATTATATATATCGTATAAAAATCTTGTTTTTATCGGATTCACGGCAGTCATAATCTCTATTAAAAACATTTTCCAGCTATATTTAAACATTTAATTATATCCAAATAATCAGAATCGCTTTTCACAACACATAATATGTACATCTACCGCTTTCGAAAGAATCCTTGAGACTGAAATTCCTGTTGTGTGTAACGGGTATTGTAATAACATTTCTTGAACAAAGCACTTTTGTTATTGTCCACGAGGAATAAATAATTTAGGAAGGCACATGTATCCTGTACCTCGTTGCCTCAATATTACTGTTTCTGAGAGTTGGGTGATCCGGGAGCGAAAAGTTTTTCTCTGACAAACATCAACCGTACGACTTGGTTTCAAACATCTCTAAGATATCTATAATATTTCATCTTCATAATAATAATAATAAAATGTATGATACAGGCGCTTATCATCCAAAAATAAGACATGTTCCTGCTGACGTAATCACTCTATTCACTCTAGTCCTATTCTTTAAGTTTAGGCCCTATCACATTACATTACATTACGTCCTATATAGTGAAAAAACAGCTTCGCGCGAGGGAAACTGCATCTAAAATCCGAATAAAATGGTAATTCACATAAAGTATGCAAATCTCGTACCATAGTTCTCACTCCAACATGGCACACAGGTAGTCTGCTCACTTCAGTCAGCCAACGTCTCCCAGTTCGACGTTCAAGGTTGGAATAGGTAATAAGAATTTAGCACTTGTTCCCGTTGTTTTTATGAGTAAAAAATGAAATATAGGCTAGTGCTTTTTGTTTTATTGAGGATTCTCCTCCAGGAAGCCCTTTATTTTTTTTTGTCTTATTCCTTCCAGTTCCAAGGGATGCAAAGTTCTCCGTCAGACAAAACCGAGTAGTATGTGGTAATCCAAAGATGAGTTCCTTTAAGCATGCCACTCAGCTCATCCTTGCGTGCTAGGAGGCGACTACAGCAGTCAATCATGAGACTAGGGGTTACGTTGTCATCCTTTTGTAGGGCAACCAAGTTGAACTCTTCGACGCACTTTAGGTGCAAATCCCGCTCTGTATATTTTTCCCTGATTGACGATTCAAAGAAAACAAAAAGAATGTTCTTTATATGTAAATACAAAATATACTATTTCTATATGTCAAATCGCAGTTTTAAAAAGTAAATATTAATGGTTTCTTTTGACAAGCCGCATTTTCTTTTCACTGAGTGAATCTATAAATGTTTACGTACGTTTCATACTGCTCAAGTTTTCTACTGGCTTCATCCATATGGTCAGATATAAAGTTGACTAAGAGGAAGGCAGGGCACGAGGACGGCACTATGATTTGACCCGTCGGAGATACCATCAGTGGACCCGCATCCCTAAGGACAGAAAAGTCATCAAATATGAAGCAGATTGCATGTGAAATTCCAAGCAGAACTAAAAATGAGTTCATTTTAATACGTAATCTAAAGTATCCCAATCACTTTGATGCTAAACTTTCTCATTTTCTCTTCTGGCGTATTGAAATAATATCAAAGTTATTTTAAGAAAAGAAAGCAAATTACGTTTCCACAACCAGTTCCAGATGTGAGAGCTTTTCAGGCCAATGAGCTGGAAAGCTACTTTTCCCTCTGAAGTCTCCGATAGATGTGATTAGCTTTCTCAAATGAACTTCATGTGATTCTGCCAATCTCTTTGGTTCAAATTTCCGATGAACCACTTTTATGTCTTTTAATGCTCTTGAGAGAGCACTCTCCACGTGTGGAACTCTCAGAATCAGTTTATCGTGCAAGTGAACCCTTTTTATGAGGTCAAGCCAGTTGGCACGAACTTCACCACTATATAGGATTATGTGACCGTCTAAACTTACCCCAGTGTCTTTCCCGAATACTACAATTCGATCTGTAAAAATAAATGAAATAAATAAATCAAAATAATTCATCATTGATTGAACATTGAACAGAATGTATTTCATAAGATGGAGCATGACAAGCGGTATGACATCATACTTACTTTTCAATACTTCCATACATTCCGGATGATGAGCAGCCATGGCCTGGAAGCTTTGTAAACACCCACGAAAATGTCGGGTCCCCCAACCACAATCCCAAACAACATCGCTCACTCCTAAGGTTTTGCAAATGCTTTCCCGAAGCCTTTTGATTTCCTCCCGAATGGGCCAGCACTCGTCTAATTTCTTTCTGGCAGGATCAACATTTTTGCCCAGCCAATTTCTAAAGCACAAAAAGGTTTACTTAACTTAGTTTCCAGATAAATTAAAATCCACAAGGAAAAACCAAATCATTGCCCTTTCACTCAACTCTAAATTGTCTTGAGCAGCTTTCTTCTTTTTTATATCAGCATCTGCACTTTTTGCACTCGGTGGTCTCCAATAACCAGCCATTGGTCCGTCTGGAGAAGCATGAGCAAATGGATTTGGGATTTGCTGCTTTCGTGGGGGTTCTTTTGGAAGACTGTCGACGTAAGAAGTCGGAAGATTGCATTTTTCTAAAATGGTATACACCGTTTGTCGGACATCCTTACTCCCGAGATCAATCCTGACAGATTGGAAATTTCCCCCTTTATTTTTGTAAAAGAAAATATCATTAGTATGATTTAATGTCGTCATTTATAATAAAAGTGCATAATATGTAATAAAGATCATAGCTAACAAGTGTCACAAACAACAACGGGGATCTACTTTGCGTGCTATTTCTAATTAGCCACTAACCAGGAGGAAACTTAGGAGCTTTCGCTTTACCGGATTCATTATTTCCGTTTCTGAGGTAGAAAGTAAGACGAGTAGGACGAACGCTGCTCTGATGTGAGGCAGATTCAATAAATTCATTCAACTGCTTTAGCGAATTTTCGTTTACCGCCTACAATAAATAGAATAAATGTTGATGAATCATTTGAAAAATCTAAAATTTGTTAATAATTCAATTCAAATGGTAATGATAAAACATTTTAAATACCCGTTCGCGAGGATGCTGGCCAAAGAGGTCAGGATGAACTGCGAAGAAAAACGGTTTGAGAGCTGTAAACACTTCCCCTGAACTGAGAAACCGACATTGCTGCGTTGTGTTTTTAACTTGGAAAATTTGAGATCCCCCGCGGTTGAGCCTGACACAACTAAATTGCAACAAAGAATAGAAACCGTCAATCATTTTGCGAAACCATTTTGTGTGATTTTTTTGCTGAGATTATAGCAGCAGTAAATAAATGTAATTCATAATATTTGGTAAAACATTGTGGTAATATACTTTTCTTGAAGTAAGTGTTGTCCTTGTAGCAAAGTTTTCAAGGTCTTCTGAACATTCCATGAATGCATAGCACACAACTTTAATTTTTAATTACTGTTTACATTGATTCGCTTTGTAGTCTATCTTGCTGTTGGTAGAAATGGCAGTGCAACTTCAGTTAGAACTGCAGGTCCTAGTTCCTTGCAGACAAGTTCCCTATTTACAAAATCAGGAAATTGCCACTTGGTGTCATTTTTTAGTAATTTTTCACTTTAGAATTTGACCTTTTAGGTCTTTCTATGGCACGTTGCATAGGTCAATTTGTTAGCGTTCATAAAATAAATGGAGGAGAGTTATTTTGTCACTTTGCATCAAGTCCCATTTTATCTAGGTGACCATTTTCCACTGGTGGACAACAGATCGTATTTTAATCTAATGTAAGTCTTTCTATTGAGTAAAACTGCAAATCATGGCAAATTACTTTATAGAAAGAAAATCAAGATTTGTGATGCGTTTGCGTTGTACAACACAGAATGCTTTGTAATGTAATTAATACACTGTGCATTAGGCAAGTTCACAAAATATTTTCACCTGTAACACTGTCAATCGTCAAGTTGTCTAGTCAAGTAAGAAGTGGTAATATTATTATCTAGCATTGCCAAAAGACATCTCCTCGACGCAACACAGGGAAAGTGTTGTTTGCTTTTTACGTAAGCAGTATCACAATCACATGTCGATTTGACCTGGCTAAAAGGGACAATCATAGAGTCGTCTCACTGCCAAATGATGAGTTATTTTAGGCGGGAAGTTTAATCCATGGGAGAAAGAGATTGCCCAAAGGCTTTAAATTAAACTTCCCGCCCAAAATAAATCATCATTTGGCAGTGAGACGACTCTATGATTGTCCCTTTTAGCCAGGTCAAATCGACATGTGATCACAATCACGTGTATACTTGCAAAGATTCACATGGACATCGGACCCGAACTGGGGACACCTATTAAACTACTAGTACGCAATGTTATATGTCCCTGCGTGTAATTTCTGTGTGCAGTGATACAGATGAGCTGATGCACACACGTGAGAAAAAATACATGTATACCTACAAAGGGATCGTCCATTTAGGACATCACGCTAAATTCCCCCATTTTTCAGACCCCCCCTCCCCCCATGTCACTATTACAGGGTACCCCTTTTAATATGTAATGTCACGCTCAGTCTAGACCCCCCCTCCCCCCTAGGGGCGTGACATCCTAAATGGACGATCCCAAACACACACACAGATGAAACTCTTCTTGTATAGAAGAAGTCTTTTGTTTGTTTCTATTGAGGAGCCCAGCCAAAAATCATGCTGTAGAAACTGTAGATGTTGGAACATTACCTACATTTACTTCCGGGTCATAAAGAAGTACCAAAAGTACACTGATACTTTGTCAACCCACCTGGTCATGCAAGGTAATTATTGGTCTTGCTCAGTCAACTAATGTCAATTTTACATTTTCAAATTGAAATATTTATGCACAAAAAAGTTTCTCAAACTGCATAGATAGGTAGGTAACTTACCTAAGGTAAGTCATATAGCAGTTATTAGTTATAGAAATAGCTCTGATGATGGTTTTGTTTTTGTTCTTTGTCATCTAATAAACCTGTCTCAATCAATGAGAATGAGACAAAGAACACTACACGAAACAACAAAGTAAGCTCAAAGTCCATGAGGAATGATTTTTGTTTCTGCTATTTGTGAACTGTGGACAGGCGTGCTTGCATAGTGTGGATGGAAAAATTACGTAAACTGTTGTCGTTTGCCTAAAACTGACTACTTACTTTCTCACATGGTACTATATGATAAATAACAATAAGATATGCCACGGACAAACGGGCAACGCTGAATGAAAAAAATGTAATGTTGAAATTGACGTGACCGAAAGGGGTAACTTGCGACGAAAGATGAAAAATACATACCTACAATTTGTTGTCTCATTAAATATGCCCTTTTTACATCAACAAGAACGGAGCAATGAAATTTACAACAAGGGAAATTAGTGTAGCGTAAATATTATGGAGCACAATTTATATTTTTTAATAAGCAACTTGCTGACGAGGCATTATATAATATGCCATTATTCTTCAGCAGCGTAATGATAAAGCAATGTGTACAGTTTTAATCAGGACCAGACTAATAGACTGGAGGAACTTTTGACCTTTAAAATCGAGGACAATTCTTTGTTATTGCTACAACATAAACACGGCAACAGTGTTATCCACATAAAGAAACGATGGGACAAGCAAATTAATTTGAAATTTCCTAAACGTAAATGCAACTACCTACTCACTAGTTAGTTTGTTCCATACCATCCTATTACTTAATGTAATTTGCGCTAATAGATTAAAAAATGTAATCTGATGTGTGCAAAGCGCTTAGATACTCAGATAATAATGAACTGAAAAACAAACATTCCTAACTTATGCAATCATGACCAGTTATCGTAATCAAGACCTACTGCCATTCATTACTACTGCCCGTAAAGTTGCTGATGCAAAAAAACACCTCATGAGTTTTCTTATTTTGGCTGAGCTGAGACCAAAGATCATTTTTTGCACGCTCAACACAACAACATCACAATGCACAATTTACAAAACAACAGGCAAACAAAGTTACCACAAATTGTATTACCTATTACCTAGTGATGCAACCAATACACAGATATCTGAAAAATATCTGAAATTTCAGATATGATACAGATCTGATATGAATATCATATCATATCTGAAAAAAAAATATCAGATCTGATATCAGAAATATCAAAACATATCATATCTAAAAACAATGCTTATATCTGTAGATATTCAGATATTCTATAAGTAAAGCCATTTACTAAGTTTATCAACTTGCCCCTGTAGAATGCAGGAAATTTGAGAGGTTTAGAGAAACGGATCACACCAAATAAGAAGCAAATGGCTTACTGCTGAAAAGGCAAATTGCCACTGTGTTGCGCATCATCGTCGTCACTTCAAGCTGCTGTGTATTTTTTATCACAATTGAGTCCTACAAAATCAAGCATTCAACATCACTCTTCCATCCATCCAAATATTTTCGTTAAACTTCATTATCCGTACTGCTCAAAATTTTAATTATTGGTTTACTGGTAATTTGAGCGAGATTCTAAGCATAGAATACTCCGGAATCATGTCGCACAACGCTTCGACAGCATTGGAGCCCCTGAGCCCTTTGATCGGCTTTGTGGAAAATGTCGAAAGTAGTTCGCTCACAGAGGACAATGATATCCTGGAATTGACGGTTGAAACCCCCGTTCCGTTTTCTGATCGTGCGGTACCTGACTTCTTTAAGCTACGCGGACCAATTTATAAACTTTATAAATGGTCAGATAAAATTCGGATGTGGAAGTGTACCATGTGCAGGTAAGTTCCTCAAATTTTGTTCATAATTAAATTTGGAGTATCCTGGGGTCTAAAATACGAATTAGCCCACTTATATCCAGACTATGTTGTGTCCACAGTGTATCCTTACAACATCATCCTAAATGTGGATCATCGACTTTGACTCGCCATTTTAAATTGAAGCACCCGAAGGCCTTTGACCAAATCAAGGAAACGAAGAACCTCGATCAGAAGCAAGGGACATTGACATCTCATGTGGTTCCGCTCAAACCGCCACCGGCAGTAGTTACAAAAGACGGTGTTCGAAATCGAATTGCTAGCTTAATTGTTGGTGCCGACCTTCCATTCAATCTTGTCGACAATGATTTCTTCAAGGATCTAATGGCTTATGTATCAAGAGAACACGAAAACGTAGTTCCCCTTCCATCTCGAACAACTGTAAAGTCAGATATCGACAAAATGTATGTTGATGAACTTGCGATCCTTAAATCAGAATTAGCGAGCAACAAGGGGAAGATCAGCTTAATAGTTGACTGTTGGACATCATCCAATCAAAACGCATTTCAAGGTGTTCTGGCAACTTGGATTGACAACAGTTGGAACATGCAAAGCTGCCTCCTCGACTTAACGATACTAGAAGGATCTCATACTGGAACAAACTTGGCAAAGGAATTGGCTAAAGTTATAACGAATTTCAATCTTTGGAACAAGGTAATAAAATTTGCAGTTAAAGGTTATTAACAGATTGTCCCGGAGTCTACAATTCTTTGTAGCTCACTCTTTTACACCAATGGTCCTGGAGTCTACAGTTCTATGTAGCTCACTAACCTCATAACTGCGTTTCATGTTAATTGAAACAATTTGTTAATTTCAATTCACAGGTAATGGCCATAACGACGGACAACGCATCTAATATGGACACTATGTTCGAGTCCCTTGACACCAAAGCAATTGAGATGGAATCAGACTTTTCTTCCGGCACCGGACGTGTTCGTTGCTTAGCTCACATTATTAATTTATCATGCAAGGCACTATTATCCACAGCGGAAGCCGAAATGCAAAATGAAAGTGAAGAGGACTTTGGAGAAGCAGATAAGGAGATTCCTGGAGTTGGGTTACTCAAAAAAATTAGAGCTGCGATTCGAGCGATTAGGGCGTCACCACAGCGCTTACGAAATTATGAAGCGTACTGCAAGCAAGAAAATTTGAAACACCTTGCGTTGTTGCGTGACGTTCAGACTAGATGGAACTCAACTTTTGACATGCTTGTTAGAGCCAAAGAAATGAAGCCTGCTCTAATTCGCACAATTTCAAGCTGCAAGGATCTAACAAAGTACAAAATAAGTGACATTGAATGGGAGCAAATTAACCAGTTAATTGATATTCTGCAGCCATTTAAAGAAACAACAATAGTCATTTCTAAGGATCGACCCACATTATCTGATACTTCTGGTTCCTATGTGTACCTTTTTACCCATTTGGAAAAGTATATCGATTCTACTGACTCGCAACAACAGTTTCCGCCAGCATCTAAGAGGGCAAGACATGACCAACAAGTATCTTTCCCTGAATGGTTAATTAAATCCGCCGAAGCCGCCTGGGAGAAACTGAAAGACTATTATCCATCTTCTGATGGCCTAGTCCACTGGGCTGCTACTGGTAAGAACAAAAGTTGGAAACTCAAGAATGAGTTATCCCAGTTAACTAGTACTGGAGTATAACGTGCTTGTTATCTCACTGACTTTCAGTTATGAATCCCCGATTCAAAATGGAATGGTTTAAGGCATTAGAGTGGACGCAAGACGACCAGAGAAAAGCAAGAAATGCCGTCAAGAACTTTTGGCAACTGCATTACCTGCCAATGGTAAACGATGGTTCGAACGAGACGTCTTCAACCGTCAGCACAGTTACAGAAACTGGAGACGAATTCGAGAAAATGTATTCCCAGAAAATGGAAAAGTTTCAGCGTCCCGACGACGAACTCAAGCAATATCTTTTGGAACCTGTCGTCGGCAAAAAAACTATCTCCATAAACGGGGGAATTCTGGGCTGGTGGCAGGTACTTTCAATAAATCACATATTTACGATTTCTCCGGCGGAACCGGCGCTTACATGTATTTCTTTCTCATTTCTCAGAACAACTCAGCACGATTTCCAAATCTCTCCAGAATGGCAAAGGATGTGCTGGCGGTTCACGGGACGGGGGTGTCAGTGGAAAGGTTTTTTTCTAGCGGATCGGATTTGCTTAATCCAAAGCGGCAGAGACTAACCGCTAAATCGATTCAGGAATGCCTGGCTCTTAAATCTTGGATAAAACGGAAGAATAAAGCTGAAAACAGTCACTTTCTTGAATCGCTACGTAAGATAAAATGCTATGGAAGTGACATTGGTGAAGATGATGATAATGAATGTACTTAATAATCTTTCATTTTCATATACTGCTAGTCTTACAACCGATGTCATATTGCACACGCAAAAGTACAAATTTATTTTATGAGAAAATTACCTCAGTGGAATATTTAGCATGATATATCCCAGTAGGATTTTTAATTAATACTAGACTTAAGATAAAATGTTATGGAGGTGACATCGGTGAAGATGATGATAATGAATGTACTAAATATTACTTCATTTTTGTTTGTATTGAAAATTTCACAACCGGTGTCAGATTGTAAGTCCCAAATTACAAATTTATTTTATGAAAAAATTACCTCAGTGGAATATTTTGTATGATATATCCCAGTGGGACTACTAAATTAATAAAACAAATTTTTAGTATTAATTTAATTTAAATTAAGATCATGTCTTTTAATCATAATCGGATAGATCGGAGTCGTCAAATGAGTAGAGGTACTTCGGCTTTTGTTGTTGAGGAATAATTGATTTCTTCTTCTTTGCTGCATTACTCTTCGTTAAGCCGCAGTTACATTGTTCCCACCTGACAGTTTTTGCTGGACATTTCTTCTGCTCGTCACGAAGGATATCAAATTGGATACATTTAAAAGTTTCAAAACCAGCGGCTTCAAATGCAAGTTTCCGCTTGTAACATATAGCCGTCACTCTTGCATCCCGGAGGGAGGAATGGGTACTCTCTTGGGGGTTGTATCCTAAAAAGTGCATCGCAAGCTGAGAAAGTTTAATTGGCTTTCCATGCTTGTCCTTGAAAAAATGTTGCAGCTCACAGATTCGGGTTCCCGGTAGGCAGGATTTGTTAGGGAAACCAAGGCTGACGAGGTCGTCCTTAATACCGAGACCGACGAGAAGCTTTCCAGTCAGCACCAGTTTGAGGAGGGATTGTAGAATTTCTGGAGGAACTCCAGTTTTCAGTTTTTCTGGGGTTAGTCCGGTTTGAGCGGTATTGTAGCGGCAGACTGTTTCCTTTTCTCTGCTGACGTAGGCCCAGAATACAATCCTTCCTTTTAAGTCCACTACAGCAACGTCTCCTGACACAGGTTTATGAGCTGTGTCGGTGACCTTTTCTGTGTCCAGAGACAAAACGTCCGTAGCAGCCGCAATATCCATTCTAACGATTAACGGAACCTAAAATTAAATTCAGTTAAAATAAAGATATTGTTGCGCAAACGGTTATGCATGCTGGAGATATCATGTAAATAAAATACCTTAGTTACTGGAGCAGGGAGGTCCATTCGAGGGCTCGTTGACGGCCCGGGGTGAGTCATACTTGACTCCCCACTCTCGTTTCCTTGATTGGGCAGTGACGGTTTCTGCTTCTTTAATCGCTTCTCTTCAGAGATGAGGAGATTCTTTATTTTGATTGTTTGCTCCTTTTGTAACTTATTTGTCTTCAGTAATTCCATTATCAGTATTGCGTGGTCCTCCGACGATAAGCTCTCCGCAGTAGTCAATATGTTTGCCTGCAATTTTAAATCAGTGGAATATCAAGCACGATATATCCCGGCATCATGCAATACTGCAGCTGAATAAATTGTTGAATAGTAACAATATTTTTTTTATTTAACTTACGACTTTATCTGGGATTTGGTATGACTTCCTTCCAATAGTTGGAACCTGCTTAAAGCAAATATCTTTTTGTTGTGTAGGTTCCATTGTAGAGCAGAACTTTACTATAACACACTATCAAATTGTTTTTTATTCGTTAAATGTGTATGATTAAATTATAAATTATGTTGTGAGTTGATAAAGTTGTATAACTGAACCTTTTGTAATATTGTGTATTTACACAAGGAAACACAAGTCTTTGTGGACTCATTCGCGGCGTATCTCATTGTGCCCCTTATTTTCAATTTAGTGCATATTTTGTATATCTGAAAATTTCAGATCTGATAAGATATTTTCAGATATGATCAGATATATCATATCTGAATTTATTTAATATCTGTATCTGATATCATATCTGAGCATTCATATCTGGATCTTATTATATCTGAAAAAGTTGTATTATATCAGATCTTTTGCAACACTACTATTACCTTAATGCTAGTATTATGGTGTGTGTTTGTGACAAAAACATTTTATGGAGTGAGCACGAGTTTTTTATTCGTTGTCAATCCTTTAATGTTTGAGATTGCTTTGATATAAATGTAATTATGTGAATCTTGAAACTTTAATATTATTTGAGAGACCAAAGGTCACAATGAGCGCGCAAGCAAATACCGAACATGCAATCTAGTGATTGAAAAATAAGAAATATGAATTCAATTGATCTGTATTTAAAGTTTATTGCACAAACATCAAAGTATCGTATGTGTGTCTGAAATGGAATACTATTCCAGCGTTCCAAAGGTATCCTTTCCATGAATCCAATCCTATCTATCCAGCAGCTGAATCAGCTGACCATGCAACGTGGGAGCTGGTAAAAATCATGTGCTGGAGCTGGAATTCAATGAGAAAAAAATCCAGTTTGCACGTCAGGTAGAGTGGATTGAAAAATCAGAACAGATTTAGGCTATTCATCTAACAAGCAAGACTGAAGTTACTTAACTTGGTGCTTTTTTTATGAAACTTGCATTGCAGGTTGGTAACAGCGCATCATTGCATGTTATGCCATGCATTAATTTTCTGCATTAATAGTCCATTATTTTTTGAAAGTATGTATGGGTTGTGATTCACAACTTGTGAAATGGGCATAATATGTATTTTGTACGTATGGGTTTGCAGGTTTATTATACGAAAATAAAATTGAAAATTAAGGTGCATCGCATGAGAACGAGCATTTATGTTAGAGCTACCGTGTTCCAGTAAACGCATTTTATTATCGAGTCTAGTGGCGTGATTGTATCATTATACATCGAGCATCACATGAATTATTGTATTTCTCTTGCATTTTTTACAAGTCATTTCATTAAAGAAATTTTTTTGGCTAAAAATAGAGGGTTAAGTAAATTGTTTCAATATGTACATTACACATAATTAAATAGCTAGATTTGTATTTAACTATATTTTTCGACAAATTTGACGTGGAAGTTCTTGAATTTTTCCAGCATCACTGCGAGTTTTTCAGGTTGTGGGAGAATAGTTGTTCTGAAAGAAAGAAAAAATACATAATGCTCAGGACACAGTTTAGTTGAGCTGTTGGTCACTTGAGCATACGACTGCAGGCACGTGGAAATGCTTACAAAGCACATGTCTCAATTTGAGACTGTCAATTTGAGAGTCTCAAATGCATGCCAGTCTCAAAAGAAATCCTATTTTCTAATAAAATCAATCACTATTTGTCAAAAATTCTTGAAACTAAGAGTAAAAGTCCCTGTTCATCAAAATTGAAAATCATTGTCGGGCAAAATTTTGGGAGTATGAAATTGCAAATTGCTGTTAGAAATTCAAAATCACTTGGCTAAAACAAGAATACAAAATTCCCTTACATCAAAACCTCAAATCCCTACCAAGAAAATGTATTGAAAATCCCTGCTGGGGATCATAAAAGTCCTTTGTAACATTTGTCGAGTTATGTACGAATTTCCACGTCCCAGTTAACACATCAATGATTACATGATTGTATAATTTACCTGAAATGATAAGTCCCCGGTATTTGGCCGAAACCGGATCCGGGAACAATGCAAATTCCTGTGTTTTCCAAGAGCTCAAATGCATAAAATGTATCTGCAGCTTGTCCCTTGGTCTTGGCAGCTTCAATTGCTTTTGGTGGAAGAGCCATCTTTAAAAAAATAAGGAAAATGTGGTTAACGTATGGGTCATTTGGGTCGCCGTCAATAAACTTAATTTGGATTAAAACTTTGCTGCAATTCTAAAATCATTACCTTTGGA
Organism: Sinella curviseta; assembly: GCA_004115045.4. Lineage (NCBI taxonomy): Eukaryota > Metazoa > Arthropoda > Collembola > Entomobryomorpha > Entomobryidae > Sinella > Sinella curviseta. Next base: position 52,949,130 of record CM023201.3, read on the forward strand.
AATGCATACATAGCACCTTGAACAGGATTACACTGGATACCAGGAATGGAATTGAAGGTTTCAGCGATCATTTTAGCACGAGTTGCAAGAGATTGTAAGACTTGAGTTTTTTCTTTGATAAACAGATCATAAGAAGGGGAACCTGGCTGTGGAGGATCTACAACGCAGTCCATTGTTGCCTAAAACAGTAAATACAAGATTAAAAATTACATTCGATTTATCACTAATAAACCCTTGTGCTGTCATAAAGATTTTACCTGTCCGAGAACAGTAGGACAAAGCTTGGCCGAGATACTTTTCAGTAGCATTGCCTTCACGCCCTTATCCATGTTGATAACTTCGGAATAGCCTCCACGAAGGCCACATTCTCCCATGTAGCCTTTTGATGTTGAAAAATAAGATGCCAACTCCATCGTATTGTAAGGAGCGCCCAGTTCCATCATAACTTTCTTGAATGAGTGGAACTGGCTTCCCTCAGCATAAATATTGTCTTGATACACTTCATCCGCGAGAACAAAGAGACCTTCCCTGTGTGCAAATTTAATGATTTCTTGAATGTTCTCTTTGGTGAGCACTTGTCCTGTGGGATTTCCAGGATTGATGATTACGATAGCTCGTGGTTTGCACACAGCCTTGGCTTCCTTGAGCGAACGCTCCAGTTCGGAAATATCCAAAGCCCATCCCTTGTCCTCATTCAGATAATAGCCAACCTAATCGACAATGGTAAATCATGAAACAAAGTTCATGTGGTATCTTTAACATCAATTTCATTTCACATAAATATGTTAACTTAAATATACCTGATGCATGCCAAATTCAGCGAGAGATGCTGAGTACAGAGGGTACTGAGGAATGGGAATCATTACCCCTGGAGTTGGTCCATCTCCAGGTTCCATAAATAATTTTAAAGTTGCCTGTTGTATAAGTAGAATTTTTAGAATACATTCTGTATAGAAATTAACTCGTCGAGTAATACAAGCATATAGATACATACCCGAATTCCCTCGGATGCACCAGCACACAGAATAATATCATCCGGATTTGCTGGAACACCACCGTCCCTCCTTTTAATGTACTCAGCTGCATGCTTGCGAATGACTTCAATTCCACTGGAATCACTGTATGACCCTGCATAATTTAAAAATATTTATTTGAGTAAACTTTTTTCGTAGAACATTTCTTTATTCAGCATGATGGTAAATATGAGTTTTTACCTGCACTGCCTCCTTTGCAGCCATCCAAAATAGCTTTGGCCTTCACTTTGACATCTTGAGGAAAATCAGATTTTTCAATCAATTCTGGATAGCTTACTAACGCTAGGACCTGCCTAATGAACGTGATGGGACGTTGGCCCATAGCATGTGCGTCACCAATATTGGCTTTAATTACTTCTTTAAAGGGTTTTTGAGCTCCCTATATTGTAACAAAATGAAAAAAGTATTTTAGTACATAAATTTGTACGAACAAGATAACATAGTTTCCAAAATAAAACTTACTGCAGCGAGCTCCTTTTCTATTTCCGTTGCACCTGCAAACAAGAACAATAAACAAATAAATCAACAGGTCCATTCAACCATATATACAAATATGGCAGACTAGCTGCCTATAACCGAAAGAGTATCTTCTCTTGTTATTTGTGCAAAATTAGTAACTAAATACTTACGGATAACTAACGGTCCTCTTACTGCATATTCCATAGTCTTAATGTGAGGATTCATATTGTCCAAAGTTATTGTTTTCGGAGCAGTTGCAGATGGCCCATTGGCCACTGCACTGGTATGTACCATGCTTGCACCAGCCGACATGATTAAACCTCCTGAAATCAAACAATGTACAACAATGATTAGAATTATATTTTAATTATGTTCTATACTAAATTAAATACTAACGATTGTTAGAATTAGTGTTTTCTTACAAATACGCAACTCTGCAAAGCGAATAACTTTTACGAAAAATCAAGGGCAAGCGCAATACTTATAAATTGAATGCTCGCGACTCGCGACTTTCCTTCAAAACGGAAACCGGATATTTTCCAAATTCGATATTAGATGCAGTTAAGAGGAGAAGCTCATATGCTTAATGGCGTTTGTTTATAGCACGTTAAGTAATATGTTTAATAAGTCTATGTCTATCAATCAATATTGTAAGCAGTGACTAGACCAGCATTGAAATTCTTAAACTAGGTATGTATGTATGTATCTTTACGCATTTTATATAATGTGCAACTATATGTAATATGTACCTATGTAATATTTTTATGTTAGCTGATAACTGTGTCAGTTAGTCAGCTATAACTATGATTTCCAATTCTTGCAACGATTATAGTATGTGCGGTCAGTCCGGGTACTTAATGTAACTATGATGGTAAATGCCTGTATTTGATATATGTAAATGAATATACGACTTTCTCTTTCTTTTTGCTCATGTTGGTTCAAAAACACCCACAACAAATTACCTACCATGTCATGCAACAATATTGACATTGTCAATTTGATAAACCACAATAACACGCAAACGCTGACAAATTACAAAAACCAATTTCACCCCGTCAATCACTCACTTCTTGTCAACTATTTTCCACAACAAAAATAACACTTATTAAAACAGGACTTTTTCCTTTTGATATAGCTAAGTGTCTCCTCAATAATGACCTACATACATACATTGCATAGTCCACCAAACCAATCAACAAAGCGACACGGTAAAAATAGTTTTTCTACATAAGTTGGTATAAAATCTCAGCAAAGTTTATCTTGTATGCAACATCTAGCTCCTGACATATGCAAATTGCAAACTCTGATACCCTGTGTTCAAATCGATCGACCACATTGACCGTGTTTGGGATAAATTCGATTTATCATTTAGCTTCCAATTGTGGAACCATCTTTCATTCCAAAAAAGCGTGAGTCCACCAGATACAATATAACACGGTCGAAGTAATGCCAAGCCCAAGTCATGTGCGAATTCAATTTTCTACAAAAGGATTATCTGAACGGATTAGTTTATGAGAAGAATGAGGTTAGTGGAAAGGATTGGAACAGAAAGTACGTAAGCCAGCTTGCGAATCATGCGAATATAGCGAAAAAGATGAAAAATAGGTATATTGTATCGTGTCGATCGCTACGGTGTTATAAACTCGACCAGCAAAGATAGGCTCGTCATGCCGGTACACGGAACAAAAATAGTAAAAAAATAGTAATTTCCGTTCGTACCAGAACAAGCTATCCAGTTCGGGTAGTCCAAATTATTTTATTTTATTACAACTTTCACTTCACCACAGTCAGTCAGAAGTCAGAACAAAATGTTCACCATAGACAAACTCTCTTTGGCATATGGGACGAAGTATACAACGTTTATGAGTGCAAGTAATAAAAAAGGTAGACGTGCCCGTATGGTTTGCCGGATTTCCGATAATCATCAAACAAGTAGCCCGACAACGATATTCAAGTGAGCTTGTGAGTTTTGAGGGTGACGAGGAGAGCTCCAAACAAAATATAAACTTGCCTGGACACCAAGCAGAATGCAAATGAATCGTCACGATTGTCTATTCACAACTCAGTAATAAAATGTTATATTTTCATCGATAATCCAACTAACACAGAAAAGACTTGCTACTGTGTAATATTTTACTCGCCGCTGGTGGATTAAAGAGCTGTAATATTAAGCAGATATAAATATATTTATCGTCTATACTGTGCTGTTATACCACAAACATATGCACACAAATGATGAACTGTGAAACATTACATGTGGTGAGGTTTCAAATTCGAAGTATGCATATTACAAAAATAATAATAATAAAGGGGTTATTCGAGCATGTGATAGCTCAAAAAGAATATACAGCTCTTTGCCAATTGTTCAATAGTTAATGTGTTCACGTGAATGGTTAAACAATCTTCATCACGCGCAATCACATAATCACAATTTCACAATGTAGAGTAGCCAAATAACTTTCCTTCTCATTTTTAACATTGTGCACCGTTATCATCACATCTGTGCTCAATGCACACAGGGATCCTCTTCATGGATTTTGACAGAAGATGTATAATATTTGCATATGAGGAGATATGAAATATAATATTAGTACCAAAAGTACCAAATGCATGTATGCTTGCCTTCGTGTGTACAAATTTCAAGATGATTTCAAATACGGACTACAACGATGAAATTGCATATGGTTATAGTTATGACGCTTATGGCTTATATATCGGTTCAGTCCATTCCTTTAAACAGAAACATGCGATATAAAACATCTTTGAAGCGTTTTCATAATAATGAAGGTAATGCATATACCTAAGCTATTTTCTACTAGTCGCTTCTCTATTCACATTTTTTTGCTGGCTCCGATTCAATCGCTTATTTTGCCAGAAGATAAAAAATCAACTCTTTCAGACCTGGGCTCACCAAGCAAAGATGATTATAAAGATGATATGTTTCGTTTGTTTGTCGCTGTTAATTCTTGGCTTTCACTCAGCTACGAGTTTGGTTGTGGATGAAGTAGTATTAGAAGTAATTATGTTTCACTGCCCAGCTATAACTTTGTGGCAAGGTTAACCAACATATGATCAACAGATCAACTGCATAATAAACCGAGCAAGCTGGCGCATAGCAAAGTGGCGAAGCGATTACTTTTGACAGTTATGAACTGATAAATAAGTTTGTTCAGTAATAAACCGACTTGTGACCTCTGATGATCATGTGGTCCGGCATAACTAGCATTCGAAATGTAAAACCCATTATTACTGTAAATTCGAGTTTCGAAATTTGGGGGCAATATGATATTCAGATTTATCTCGAAGAGTACTACCATTTTGATACCCCACATCATATGTAGCTTAAAGAAAAGTTTTGAAACTCATAAAACGGTTATAACGGCGACGTCATATTTCGAATTTTGTTGAGAGTATTGTATTCGGATTTTGCTCAACGAGTACTACCTTTTTGATACCCCACACCATATGTAGTAGCTTAAAGAAAAGCTCCGAAAGTAAAAAGCCGTTATAACGGCGACGTAGTATTTCGAATTTTAACGCTAGTATCATATTCGTCTTTAGCTCGAAGACTAGATGCATTTTGACACCCCACTCACATTTTTAGCCAAAATTCGAAATTTTAAAATCGTCCTGCCGTTAAAACCGTTACAAATTACTTCAAATTATAACTGCCAAATTGATTTTCTCGAAGAGACGAATCGAATGATACCCTACACGGCATATGCTGTATTTATAAATTTTCAAAATTGTAACGGTTTCTAACCGTTACCGTTGACCGATCGATTTCAAAATCACTAGCAAGTGAGTTTGGGTGACCAGTAATCGATTGCCGAAAACAGAATTTAAAAACTCGAAACCGTTTTCAAGATATCGTCTGGACGGACAGACGGACAGACAGACGGACAGACAGACAGACAGACAGACGGACAGACGGACATCGTGAAATCAATAAGTAGCTTCGCCACTTAATAATAGAGGAAAGCCCGTGAACCGGAGAGGATAAACTGTCTTAATAAATGAAAAACATGCATTCGCTATAACAGTTATTATTATGCATGAACAGTTTGTCATATCAGGAATTGCATGTTGTTCACAATAATAATCTTATCTTTCCCAACTAGCGATCCAATGGAAAATGACACGATATTAATACGACGATTTGTCGAACAATAAAAATAACGACTCCGTTGCTAAACACATTTTCTATTGATGTAGAAATGCAAAGGGTTAATCGTGAGAAATAAACATTTTGTGTTAGAATGGTGGACACCATTCTAACACAAAAATAAAGCCGCACTTGCGGAATTTTTATGTGCCAACAGACGGTATACTAACATGATATGGCATTACAAAGGTACTTTCGAAGACTATAACAGTTTGTAAACTTGCATTGTGCTATGCTATTTTGGTGTTGTTTTGAGGCTTACGGATAACAGACAATGCATTGAGGATGCTAAATCAATAATGGAAGGGACGTAGCTATTTTGGTCGTGTAGATAATGGATGTAGTTTTCCATGACTTTTGCTAAGTTGTTTCCTTCCCGTCATGCTGAATGCATTTTCTACGAAAAGAAAGCTATTGATTTGATAATATCAAATCACAACTCAATGTAGATACCGATGCATATTACACCAAGCGCCCTAAATTTGACACACTTATTTCCAGCAAAAACAATGGTACATAGTACGTACATAGATATACCAAGTGAATGCAGAAGATATGGAATTTTTTCATTTGAGATACGTATACGAAATGTGGCCGCTAAACTTGCATGCTCCAAGTCCCAGTGCAGTACTACTATTTAAAGGAAAACTGTCATGTTAAGTTTCGTGTGTGCAAACATTGAGTTTATCAATGCATCATGAAAACGCGAGCCAAGGGGCATCCTTCCAAAATCTAAGTGAAACACTTGACTTTATGAGGAGGAGACCCAGACCAGCCCTAACTTTATGACTATTATGACACATTTTTAATGCATTCTTTTATATACATTTTTATAGTAATTTACTTACTACATATTTGACAAATGTAATCTTATGTTCCAACAAATTGAACACGTGCTTTAAGCATTAGGACAGTGTACGAATAGTAGATAGGTTAAAAGGCACAAATATATTAAAGAAAAAGCAGAGTATGTATTCAAGTTCATTCACAAATTAGAAGCTCTTACTTACCGTTATATGCTTAATGATTAGCAATAATAATGTAAAAAATATTCCAGAGTATAACTTTTACACTGTCTTTTGGCACAGTTATTCTAATTTTACAAAATGTTCACCTGAGTAGTTGAAACAACTTCAAAAGATTTTTTTCGGGATATACGCAATTTCTTCACTTTGTTTTCTCAAAAAAGAAACTTACGTGTAAACTACTGAATTATTAGATACTTAGGTATTAAGATTTCCAATTAGGGAAGTTATAATGGAAATTCGAAACTGTAAAATATGATATTTTTAATCACTTCTAATGCTTCATTTCTAATATGATCTACTGATTGTCAACAACTCGATTTTTCCTAGGATTTTCCTGCAACTATGTGTCGTACCAGTCTGATTCGTATTATTCCGTTCTGTTCCCTCTGATAATTAAGCTAAAACTGCTATCCAACTTCCAACGATAAAGATGCAGTTTAACAAATTCCAACTGCTGTCAACAAGTTATCGTGTATGACTGCCATCCACATTAAATATTACGGTTACGTATGGTTGTTGTGAATGGTGGTGTTGAATAACGAATGACTACATTATCGTGGCGTCAGTGAGCACTTATTTAGCGATAAATTGTTCGTCTGCTACTTTTATGATGATAATGTTGTCGTTATTTGTACAATATGCAGCTTGTCAAAATTAGCACACCATAAGAAATGAATGAATCTATTATTTCCACTGTACGTATCCTTTTCTAACCGTGAAACGACCGTATATCTATACGACTTAGCGACATGACATGCGACTCTGCATTGCATGCAATGTGGAATTCATCACGTAGATGTTCAAAAAAATATGTTATATCACTGCTCTACACGTGTGTGTAATGTATTTCCTATGAAGATATTTGGTTTGTACCGAAATTATGATTCGCTGTTCACAGAAATGAAAAGCTAAATACCTACCTGTGTCTTTGTACTTCTTTTTCACGGTCTTTAAAATTTATAATTGCTTCGGTCGGTACAATGCTGCTTGTTACATAAAATGTTTGTAATATGTATTCAACATGCTACAAGTTCACTATTCGGTTCAGACTAGGTAATTGTGGAATCGTGATATGACGTAAATGATGAAGCCTCAAAAAACACTCCGTCAGTCAGTCTAACAATAGGTCAGGCTAGACGATTCCTTACTAATTCACGTACCTATAGTATACTACGCCTACGTAGAAATATTTTAGTGATGTTGATGATTTCGACTGGCGTGAGACAATTAACAATGGATAATATAAACAGGCTTGTCAGAATCTGCCAGTCACATCATGAATGGGAGAGAATCACCAATTTTAAAAATTATCCAGTAAGCACGCACATATCCTAACCCTTTTATAACCTAAGTGCTAAATATTCAAGTTTGGCTAATTAATTAACAGTTTTCACTTTTAACAAGCAATGTTGTTGTGTAACGAGTAGTGTGTAGCGTGAAACGAAATGACCTTTGTTAAATAAAAACCAAAACCTAGAGTCAAAATGACACGCACCGAAAAACGAAAAAAAATACCGAAAGATAGAGTCAATAAAAACTGAAGGGGAAAGGAAAGGAAAAGTGATGTGCTGGTCTTCCTCTGAGGTGATGTGCACTTTTGTTACATTATTGATTCCATTCCAGTGCTCCAGTTTGGCTCCAGCAGAAGCAGCACAATGTGGAGTCGGAGAAAGGAGGAATGAAGGGCAAAAATTTTGTGATACGCACGTACACAAAAACGGTATGGAAAGGATAGACTGCTGGAGAGGATTTTTATTGTGCTTTACGGGTACACGTCACGAGGGTTCAGTTCAGAATGACGCGTGACTCTGGTCATGTAGATACATGGAAGGCAGGAAAGCCTTGTGATTCACAAGTTGTGAATAAACCTCATCATCACTATCATCCGACCACAATACTTCCTCTTTCCTTTAAAGACGGAGTTTTACTTTCATTGACTTTTAGATTAAAATACTCTTCAAAAGCTCCAACGCTGGCACTTATACAGAGAAATCAATTATCTAGAACATCTATTTGCTCCGCTATGGAAAATAGATTTTAAGTAGAACTCATTCATGAAATGTGTGTAGGTGACCTCCCGTTCGTTCGTTCAGTGCCAATAAAAGGATTTAGTCGGAGTGACTGGCATGGTTATGTTTTATGTATGTCTATATCATACCGATTACACATATAGTTGTACGAAGATTCTGACGGTTATGTCAAATATGGAGATTTATGATACGAAAATTGCTAACAGCTTTTATCTAACAAATGAATCTACAAAGTTTGCTTGGCATGCATGCAGTCTATCTATCTGTTCCATCCAAATGCCAATGGAATACTAGTCGAGTTGGATGACTTAACGATATATCACAGCCTCAAGTTCCAAGTTGGAACTTCCAACATAGCTTTAGTGACCTACCTGCAAGTTATGAGTCATGAGCTCTGTGTATGTGGTTGTGACCAAGGGCTGTGGTTTCCAGACGGCAGCGTGAATATTTTATGTTAAAAAACAAGCCATATGTCAGTTTTCTATACCCTGTGTCCCTGAATAAAGGCATACAAAATCTTATTTCTGCTGCATAGTCGTAGCTAAACCGTTCCTTCAGATACATATAGGTAAAAGCAAACATCTATTCCTAGCAATTCCATTATGTCTATTTATGCAATTCGTCCATTTCAGCACTATGCACCATTTTTCCAGTTTACAACTTGGAAAGCAACGCTATTAGCAAATGAATTGGCAAAACCATAAATTGGACTATCCGTCTAGTGACTAGTGTATTGATTGACTACTGACTTTAGAGCATACTGATATTTTCACATCCATGCTTACAAACTATATAGTGCATGGCATGCACTGTATGTATGTATGTTTTTACCATACAAGAACAATTTAAACACGTCATGCTCTTCGTTAAACACCATTCAATTCGTCGTTATATACTTTTTAATTTCTTTTGTAGCGGGTTGACTTGCTCAGGCCCATTATACAAGACTGAGACTTCTGCTTCCATCCAGCGATTATTAGACAAAGCATAAATAGAAGCAAAATGGTGTGTCAATGCAATATTACGCTTTTTATTAAGTTTCCAGTGAAATCATTTCAGTTGCATTCTATTTTTAGGTAGGTTAGGTAGCGCTACAGCAAAAAAACACTAATTGGTAAGCACAATAAAAGTAGCAAATACGTGTTAAACTGTTATTTGTTTTTATGTCAAGCAGCACTAAACACACGGACTGTTGACCAGTCCAATGCTCCGCGGTGGAGATGAATGGCTAGTGTTAGTGTACGCAATTAGCAAATAATTACATTAGAAAATGACCTTCACCTTGCTCATGGGAATGGTTGAGGCAAGAGAACGGCATGATGTTACTACGGTTTATGCCCAGGTGCCGTAATTTATTAGCACTGATTAGATTGTTTCCTTTGTAGGCAGGGCCAGCAGCAGATGCACCAAGTATTATGCTTCTTGTTGTTGTGTTGTTCACACCACTTCCGAGATTATTTGAAGATGAAGCAATGCTCGGATTTGTTTGTACTCCCGAACCATTCCCCCGTTTTTTACTGGCTGCATCACTGCAACCACGGCGGAAGGAAGAGGAGGATGATGATACTGCTCTACGAAAAGTATTATTCATAACGACGACAGTCGCACCACCAGATGCACTACTTTGTCTGGCACCTATTCCTCCGGTGGTAGCTGCAGCCACAGCAGCAGCGGAAGATGCACAAGCACTTTTTGTTCCGAGATTAAGCAACATGTTCCTTTTTAATTTAATTAGCTAATGGATGTGTATCATGTAAAATGTGTGTATATAATAATAGGCTATTCAACAAGGGTTTGCCTTTTTGTGTTTAGGTAAGCTCTCTCAGAGTCTTTTATTATTTTCTTTGGTTTTTTGGCGTATTTTAAGTTCTTTGTCTTAACTGGACAAAAAGATGTCTCTACTCTATCGACTTTCTATAGAGAATGAAATTCGGTCAATCAGGGCACCCTGAATAAACCGATTAGATTTTTTGGCAAGGAAGAAAAGAATTTTGAGGAGAAAAACGACTAGTTTTGGACAATCAATATAATAAATGTTTATACGGGCAGAATGCTTAGAGTACAGCCGGTAAAGACTAGATTGGTTTGTGTGTGAAAAACCAATTCTTCCTTAATACATGCAACTGACTATAACTACTATTATTCGTATCGTGCCCAAACGATGTATTAATTCCTGAGGCAGACTCTACTAAACACATCTAGAATTAGTCGGTGAGAAAACACACAGCCTGAAAATTTTTATTTTTGTGTGTATGTATCTATGTGCATTGCGTATATTTTCGCTAGGCACTACTACATTTTCATTTGCTATTCTAGATGATGATCCTCCTCATATACATTATTACAGAAACACTATAAAACCCACTGGTTTCACTATAAATTACTTCGGAGAAACACAATATAAAGCCCTTTCTTGTGTTCCACTCATTTTGTCGTGTCAGGCAGTTGCCAGTCGGATATATTCGGCATAATTTTTGTATGGCAAAAAATCTGTATATTCCTAGGCATATACACGTTTAGATCAGCTTGGTTAATGCTGATGTGTGTAAAAACATAAGTCATTTATGAAAAGAAAGACTATTTGTAAAGTAATGTAATGCACAAAAAATTCCATATCTTTATATGCATTAGGCACAACAGTATCTCCGATGTGATATCATTCTGTTGATCCCCGTTTTTATTCCATTCAAACCAGGTTGCTTGTATGAACACAGCTTATGTTTTACAAACTAATGGAAAGGAGTATGTATTAACCAGTATTCTATGCAAACTTGATTTAGGACTTCTGCAGCCATGTGCAACTCATGTGTTTAATATATACATAGTAGTTCAAGAGTTTTGGAAGGGTGAAGGGTAAAAGTACGTAGCTTCTTTTATCATATCATAATGCTCATTACAATACTAATGAGAACATAATGAACAGTGCATGAAAATGAACCGCTTTTGTGTCTTAAGACAAACGAAAATGGAAAAATTTCCAAGAATATCAAATATGTACACAGGATTGTCGTATGTCAAAATCAAAATGCAATTGTCGTCAGCAGCAGTTTGCAGGACGCTAATCTGCTTAGATGTTAAGTCAATGCTCTACTAATTCACACAAATACGGGATTTTTTGTACTTCAATTATATCATAGATCATTCAAAACGAAGGATGGAATGGACCTATTGAAAACGAACTGAGCACATAATGGAATGAAAATGTAATTTTCTTTATTCTGTAAATACATGACAGTGTAGGGACAATACTCATGCACTTTTTACACATAAACTAAAACTTGAACAACATAGACATGTCACGGCGAATATGTGCACTTACGGATAAAGAGATTCGCATCATTCTGGCATGATATTGCGTAGCTAAACAAACAGGATAGTAGAGCAAGTAGAGAAATCTTCATTTCGGTGATAACGCAATGACACTTTTATTGCATTCTTCAGTAATTCACTTCCCATAGACTGTCCCTGCTAACATCCACTAGCACTTGCACAAACGATAACTATACAAAGTTTTGAAAGTAGAGTAGCCTCTAACTGAATACTAAAAAATTCCAATCTTCTTCTATACCAATTGGGATACTTTCATGAAAATTATGTACCAACAAATTCCCAGTTGACTAGATAAGAAAGGTATGCAAGATGCAAAGTACATATGATTAACTTTTCTTGATGAGAATCTCGTGAGATCTGTCTCGAGAGAATAAACGTTAATCATATATACCTACAACCTAGACTGTTATTGGTAATTCAATAAATTGGATTAATTATTTATTCTTTTGTACTTGTCAATACAGTGTTAGGAGTTGAATACAGTATCGAGATACTGTACCAAATTATTTATTATTTGATAAATGATATTATGAAGATCATAAAAATAAAATTAAGTTTATCACAGTTGTCTCATATCTCCCCAAATCAAAGAAAAGCGTTGTTACATTTATATATATACACATTGGCTGGAGTCGATTGACCTTTACTAAAATATCGTTCAAAGGTACTCAACGATGACGAGAAGAGATTGTAAATATTAATTAATTGACTGTAAAAAATAGGTATACCATTTCATTTTAACCCCAATGGTTCTTCAAAACAGTCTTTATATACTTTACTTAGCTCATCATCACTGATGACTTTGTAGTCTTTCTTTGGGGTAATTGCCAAATAAAAATGAGCAGCCAGGACGTGCTTGCAATACTCCCTTTTCCCATGAACGAATGCCATGCACTGACACAAAGAATGTCCGGGCGGTATCCAGTAAGTATCCCCAGACTTGCCACAGACTTCAATCAGAATACGACGTGACATCGGACTCTGCCTTATCGCCACTTGTTCCTCCTCAACCATTTCAAAAACTTGCTGAATCGTAGGTCCAAATATGAAATCCAGAGCTATTGCATCCTCACGGCGCACTACAAAACAACAAAATTATTCCAGTTTTGATAATGATTAACTGTTTTACCCAACACGGCAAATGATATGGTATCGTATCGACAGAACTTCAATATTATTCGTAGAAATAACATTTTTGTGATGATAATAATAATATGCTATCTTCAACATTTTCTTACATTCACGGGTGGCAACATAGTTTGTCACAAAAGTTTTGAACACACGAAGCTCCACAGCAGAAAGAAACGACAGTTTGGCCAGTGGTTGATTATCATTGTCCGAAGACTTTCGGGGCGCCTCTTTGCTAGAAACGGAAACTGATTTCCTTTGGTCAGTCGTACTGGAACTGGCATTGGGTAGAATACTGGCTTCTGGGTTTACTGCGGTTGTGTCCATCGCATCTACCTCCATTTCCTCCTGCATTTCTGCCTAAATCACAATGTTAACAGTGGTGCGAATTCTGGCAGTTGTTAATTTTAGTAAAGTTGGTGGTTGACTGATGAACAACAATTAATTACGCTGACGGTGGTGATGATGATTAACGGTAGTTAATTAAGGAGGTGGTGAAGATTGTGCTGCTCGGAAGCTCCGGAGCTAACATGTCGGCATGTTGGCGGTGGTGGAGGTGGATGAGAAAGAAGGAGGAGAAGAAGATGTACTTTTGGCTTGGTTGGATGGTGAGACGAGAAAACGTGGTTTGTAATGCAAAAGTAAGGCAAGAAATAAAGTAGAAAGATTGATCTCCAGCGGCAAGGTAATTTTAAATACGGTGAGTTTATTCAGGGGTAAAGAGAAACACCGTTTGTCAATTGGGCAGCGTGCACTGCAGCCATCAAATAATTACTGGAGATAAAATCATGAGATGCCCTCGCTCTTTTATACTGAGTCGAGGTGCATGAAACCAATAGTAAAAATACACACAAAATAATATTACACGAATTACTAGTCCTACAACAAGGACAAAAAAGCAGAGAAAAACTGACCGTTCGATGCCCTTTGTAGGGCTTAATTTAAGTGGTCACGTAGGCCAAAATCATTTACATATTAAACAAATAGAGAAAGGAATTAGGTAAATCACACAAAAAAGGTTCATTTTCATAACACTACAACTGGTTGTTAACACTCCCCCGCGTTACCCAGAAGGGGTAACACAAACATTACATAAAAAATAATTGATGATCCCGTGCCGCCGTGGAGAGTAGAGCCGATCTGCTGGACCGATGAACGTTTAAGGTGGTTAGACCACCAGCAGTTGCGCAACGGACGACTCCCCAGGAACCCAGGTATTACGAGCAAGATAGCCAACCCGAGAAGTCCCGACTATTTGACGCTGGTTACGGCAATCACACGAACGGCAGGGATCTGAAAAATACAAGAAAGAAAAAACAAATTACAAGTATTTTTTGCAAAAAATTGAAAAATAAAATAAAATTATTCGGAGAAAAGGGGGATTAACTTAACTATAGGCCTTGTCAGTTCACCAGTCGCTGTCCTCAACGTTACCGTACGCACATTTTTGTCGCCACCATGGGGATGAACAGCGGAAACTCGTCCCATCCTCCAATCTTGAACGCCTGTCGTGTCCTCCTTGATGAGGACCAAATCGCCTACTCGAACGTTGTCACGCTCCCACTTCCACTTATTGCGCTGCTGCAAGGTGTTGAGGTACTCCGTACTCCATCGGCTCCAAAAATGTTGTAGACGTTGCTGCTGCTGCTGGAACAAGGTCAATCGATTGACCTGAACATCTTTGAGGTCCACATCCGGAATGGTCGTCAGGGGCTCACCGATGAGAAAATGACCTGGCGTGAGTACAGCAAGGTCATCAGGGTCTGGAGATGCCGGCTGAAGCGGTCGCGAGTTAAGGATGGCCTCAACTTGACACAGGAACGTGGCAAACGCCTCAAACGTCAGGATTTTGCTCCCGACGACACGGCGGAGGTGATGCTTTGCTGACTTCACTCCTGCCTCCCAGAGTCCTCCTTTGTGCGGGGATGATGGGGGGTTGAAATGGAACTGGATTCCATTTGTAGCGAGCTCGTTCTCGACATCCTGCTGGTGCTCCCTGGACCGGATCTGCTGCTGGAGCTCCTTTTCTGCTCCTACAAAATTGGTCCCACAGTCAGAGTAGACGTGGGCAGGTAATCCTCTTCTCGCTACGAACCGCCGCAATGCCTCAATAAAGGCTGCTGTAGAGAGGGATGAAACTGCTTCCAGATGAATGGCCTTGGTAGCCATGCACACGAAAAGGCACATGTACCCCTTGTAGGGTTTGGGTACACGGCCTATTGGGTTCTTCAGGGGAAAAGGTCCAGCGTAGTCCACTCCAACATGAAGAAATGGGCGAGATGGATTGATACGGGATGAGGGCAAGTTGCCCATTAACTGCTCCGCTACTCTGGCACGATGCTTCCTGCAGATGACGCAGCTCCGGATGAAATGTCGCACCTTGTCACGTCCACGTAAGATCCAATATTGGGTCTGAAGGGAAGACCACGTCAGCTGAAATCCACCATGGAAGTTAATGTGATGATGGTGATGAACCAACAAATACGTCAGGTGGCTATCAGGAGGTAAAATGGCTTGGTGTTTCCTTGCTTCCGGAATATGGGCATGCTGCAGTCGTCCTCCAACACGAAGAATTCCGTCACGATCGACGAAGGGATGTAGCTGAGCGAGCTTGCTGCTGTGGGTCAACTTGAGATTTTTTCTCAGGGAGTAAATCTCTTCTCCAAAACGCTGCTGTTGGACCTTCTTGATCCACAGAGTAAGGGCTGATTCCAATTCTGCAACAGTGAGCGGACCGGTAAGTTTTCTTCGGAACAGTCGCAAGATGTGAGCAGTAACACGCTTGAGACGAGTCAGGGATGAGAAACGCTCCATAGTGCTGGTGTCCACTTGGAGGTGATGACACAGTAGAGGAATCTTCTTTTCCTCCAAGTTGATTTCCTCCGAGATAGCATTCATGGGAAATGCTGGGAAGTGAGGTTCCAAAAGCCAGGCTGGGCCTTGGAACCAGAATGTGCTGTCCAAAATCTCTCGAACTTGAACTCCTCTTGAGGCTAAATCGGCAGGATTCTCCACTCCAGGAATATGACGCCAGCATTCCACCTCGGTATGTTGTTGGATTGTGGCCACTCGGTTAGCCACAAAGGTCTGCCAACGTCGGGCTGAGGAGGAGATCCACTTCAGGGTGATTGTTGAGTCGCTCCAACACCAGATCTCACACTCCAAGGCTAGGGTCTGGTTCACGTGGTCGACGAGTTGACTGAGCTCGCAGGCGCCCATCAACTCCAATCTCGGCAGGGTCACTTGTCTCAAGGGAGCCACCTTCGTCTTGCTGGTCACCAAATTAACAGTGATGGTGCCGTCGGGTTGCTCCGCTCTCAGGTAGATACAGCAACCAAGGGCTATGGTAGAACTGTCGGAAAATCCATGAAGCTGGTACTTGGTTGAGGGCCCGTTGACTGCAAGTTGACGGGGTAACTTGATACTCGGTATCAGCTTCATGTCCTCTTGGTACTTCTGCCACTTTTGTTGGATGTCCTCAGGTACTTCTTCATCCCAGTCCACCTTCAACTTCCATAGCTCCTGCATCATCAGCTTGGCACGGATGGTAACACACGAGAGAAAGCCAAGAGGATCGAACACACGAGAGAGGTCGGAGAGTAGGACACGTTTGGTAAGCATCCCCTCACTGGTCGCTGCACACTTGAAAGTAAAGTTGTCTGTTGAGGGGGACCACTGAACTCCCAAAGCCTTGATAGCTTCGTCATTGTCGAATGAGTGTAGGGATGTCTCTCGGTGGTCTTCTGGAATGGTAGCCAACACGGTGGGGTCATTGGTTGACCACTTCCTCAGTTGGAGCCCAGCCTCTGCCACAGCTGCCGTCAGTTGTCGGTAGAGGAGAAGGGCCTCCTCCTTTGTGGATGACGTTGCCATAATGTCGTCAACATAGGTGCTGGTCTTCAGGGCTCTTGAAGCCAGTGGGTACTTCTCTGCAATGTCATCTGCAAGTTGCTGTAGGCATCGAGTGGACAGGTTCGGTGCACATGCTGTGCCGTAGGTGACGGTGAGTAGTCGGTAGTCTGCTAACGGCTTGTCAGGAGACTCTCTCCAAATTATCCGGTGAAAGTCTGCGTCCTCCTTCTGTAACCGGAACTGCCGAAACATCTTGGTGATGTCGGCCTTCATGACGATGGGCTGAAGTCGGAAGCGCAGCAAAAAGTCGTAAAGGTCATCCTGTAGAGTAGCTCCAACGATGATGGCGTCATTGAGGGAGAGCCCGGTGGTGGTCTGAGCTGACCCATCAAACACCACACGTAGCTTGGTGGTGCTGCTCCCCTCGTTGATTACATGATGGTGGGGAAGGTGGTAAGTCTTGCCCACTTCCTCCGTTGGATCCCCTGGTGGGATCTTCTCCATGTGGCCTAGGGTCTCGTACTCCTTCATGAAGGCCAGATATTGTTGATGATGAGAGGGGTTGCGGTGGAGTCGCTTCTCCACTGAGATCCATCGCCGGACAGCCATGGCTCGAGATGCCCCCAGGTCACGCTTCTTCTCATTGAACGGGATGCCAACGACGAATTTTCCTTGTAGGTCACGGTGGTAGTTGGCGGTGAAATGTTGCTCGGCAGCAACTTCGGATTTGGTGAGGATGCGCTGCTTGGGTGGCTCCTCCACTTCCCAAAATCTTCGGATGAGGTAGTCGGTGCTGGACCTTTCTTCCTCCGTGACGGTATGAAGAAAGCTTAAGGTGGGTTGGGGTTCCACCGTCACAGAGCCAGAGAGTACCCAGCCAAATATGGTATTTTGGGCACTGGGTGTGTGCAAAGGTCCACGGATGAATCCACTACTGATTGCTTGGCTGTAGTAGTCGGATCCCAAAAGAATATCCACTTCAGCTGGTTCATGCCACTGTGGATCTGCGAGGTCGAGTGGTTGAAGGTGGGGCCAGTCTTCCTTACTGACCTTCCTCCTGGGTAGCAACTCGGTAATGGTTGCCATAACATGAGCCGTGATGGGGAGGAATGAATGAGGTTCTCGTTTGTAGGCTAACTTCAGGTTGACCTTCCCCTTTGAACTTCCGGCTGAGGTAGCTCCAACGCCGCTCACATGAATCTTCCCAAATTGTCGCTTCAGCCCAAGTCGGTGTACGCACTGCTCGGTGATGAGAGTTCCTTCCGAACCATCATCCATAAAAACACGTACGGGTTGTAGGGCTCCACTACAATCTGGAACTTGAACAACGGCGGTCTTGAGTAACGTCCTCACTTCGGTCGCTACTAACCTGTCGACAGGTTGGTGGCGGCAAGCTGTAGCATGATGACTGATGACGCTTCCCCCCTTGGGACCGTTGTCAAGAATCTTGAGGGTTGAGGGCGTTGTGGTATTGGTAGGTGGGGGCGGGTGCCCCTTGGAATCACTTGGTTGCCCATTTGGATGGGCGGTTGCTTGTTGCTGAGGTCTTTCTTCGTGCAAGAGGGTATGATGCTTCTTCTGACATTTCTTGCACCTAAACTTGGCTCGGCAATCGGTAATGCGGTGTCCTCTGCTGAGGCAGTTAAAACATAATTGGTTCTTCCTTACTAAGTTGCATCGCTCTGGAATGGGCTTAGCTTGGAAGTCTTCACATTGGTTGTGGTAGTGGTCACTTCCACAGAAGGCACAGGTGGGTCCTGTTGAGGTGTGATGAGTCTTGACTGAGGCTGGGGCTCGGTCCCCATTTCTTCTTACTGTTGTTGAGGTGTTCTTTGTTTTCTCCTGTAGGCCACGCAGACGATTCTTCAAAAATTTCATTAGGTCGGTGAGGTCAGGCATGTCGGTACCGGTGTGGTGCATAGCCCATTCCCCAGCAGACTGTGGATCCAATTTCTCGAGGTGGAGTACGACGAGGATGCTGTTCCACTTGTCGACAGGTTCCCCAAGTACTTTCAGTTCTCTCAACAACTTGCATGATCTGTCGATGAATGTCTCCAACTCCACTGCATTCTCATTAGTTAACTTTTTTAGGTTAATTAAATTTGATAATAGTGTGGAGATTATCTTACGCCTAACTTCATACTTCTCCTTCAGCATGGTGACCGCTTCATCATACATGGCGTCGGTTATCTCAAGGGATTCGATGAGTTCCAACGGTGCCTTCTTCAGCGCTGCCTTGAGATAAGTCAACTTATCTGACTTGGTGAGGGTGCGGTTGCTGTCGACGGATGAGTTGAACTGGTTCTTGAAGCTGAACCACTTAGTATGGTCACCATCAAAGGTGGGTAACTCCATTTTCGGCAATCGTACCTTGTGGGTGGGTGCTGTAGTACTGCTGGTGGAGTGGCCGGACGCCGTCGTCGGTGTCAGGTCACTGATGATTTTATGTGCCTCCAGGCACAGTTCGTTGAAAGCTTCTTCCATTGGTCCGAACACTTTTTCTTGAACTGCCTCTCCCGCTGCGTCTGCACATGTTTCCAGGAGCTTGAGATGAGCTTCGTTGCAGATAACCATGTGCTTATCTGCTAGTTCCAACAGGCACTTGGTTGAGGGAAGATCCAACGGTTTGGTGCTGTGGGCCTTGATCTGGTCGAGAATCTTCTTTATTTTGTTGTAGTACATCCTTCTTGTCTTGTCAGGATCCGCCATGATGACTGTAGTTAAAGTTGATTACCTAACTGCACAGAATCGCCTTCACAATAATTAAAAAGAAGCTTGGTTATCTGTCCGTCAAGCTATTAAAAAGAATAAAATGTCAATATTAAAATTCCCCTTTTAAACATAAACTGGGCAGAGAATAGTTAATTAACGCTTTTTTAACTATTAACTGCTGAGGAAGGGCGAAAAACTAACACTGAACACTTTAATTAATTAAAAACTCCGATGGAAATAACTGGTTAAAAGATGCGGCTCGTAGAAAGGACCATGTTAACAGTGGTGCGAATTCTGGCAGTTGTTAATTTTAGTAAAGTTGGTGGTTGACTGATGAACAACAATTAATTACGCTGACGGTGGTGATGATGATTAACGGTAGTTAATTAAGGAGGTGGTGAAGATTGTGCTGCTCGGAAGCTCCGGAGCTAACATGTCGGCATGTTGGCGGTGGTGGAGGTGGATGAGAAAGAAGGAGGAGAAGAAGATGTACTTTTGGCTTGGTTGGATGGTGAGACGAGAAAACGTGGTTTGTAATGCAAAAGTAAGGCAAGAAATAAAGTAGAAAGATTGATCTCCAGCGGCAAGGTAATTTTAAATACGGTGAGTTTATTCAGGGGTAAAGAGAAACACCGTTTGTCAATTGGGCAGCGTGCACTGCAGCCATCAAATAATTACTGGAGATAAAATCATGAGATGCCCTCGCTCTTTTATACTGAGTCGAGGTGCATGAAACCAATAGTAAAAATACACACAAAATAATATTACACGAATTACTAGTCCTACAACAAGGACAAAAAAGCAGAGAAAAACTGACCGTTCGATGCCCTTTGTAGGGCTTAATTTAAGTGGTCACGTAGGCCAAAATCATTTACATATTAAACAAATAGAGAAAGGAATTAGGTAAATCACACAAAAAAG
>CM023201.3:52969888-53008821 GCA_004115045.4 Sinella curviseta
TTCGTGCAATCACCTCCCTTCCAACTGTAATATTTAAACAGTGTATACAAGTCCGAAATAATATATTCAACATAGAGGTCTGTCTATAAGTATAGATATATCATGTAAAGACAAAAGTACAATGAACATTAAAAATTCGTACTGATTAGGATTAGTAGAACTGAATTGATGAAAGCGTTTTCGTCTTTTCTTCCATCTTAAGATCAGAGACCGAAATAATGTCAAGTGGTGAATGTCCTTGTGATGTATCCATGAATATTGGCAATTATTGATATACTGATTGACACAAAAGTAAAAAGCATGCTCAAACGAGGACCAAAGATATTCCATTTGTCTAACTTTGGTTATATTGGAATTACAATTTGGGGCTGGAAATATCCTGACAGAATAATTGGAGAAAACTGGTATGCCAACACGATACCCTTAACTCTGCATAACTCTATAGATACCAAATATACTAATGTGCATTATGAGTAGTTCCCGGACCTATGGAAAATAAAATTACCAGTTGTTGGTCCATAAAATCGAATTAACCAAATGGGGCTTTTGAGTCCATTGGAGAAACTTCGCGGAAGTAATAAATGCGTCGTTATGTGTCAAAGGAGATTAAAATGACATTAGTTCTTATTCAGTCTTTCTTTCCATATGTCTGGCAAACTACCACTTTATTCGCAGCACTAACAAACCGCTTACTCGGTAACGATCCACTTTTATTCTCACGGAGCAAATTGTTGTAGTATTGATGTGTATGCAACATCAGGGATTGCAACATGGCTTATTTGCGGAAGTTGTTTACATACTGTTTTAATGAATTCGTTGACCCACTAGATGATGGTCAAAAAGTACATGTACTTTCACGGTCGGATAAACGTCGGTGGTGGGTTTACCCAATTCCAATTACCAGGTAACAAAAACAAATAAAAAAGTTGAAATGTGATATTGTGGTACGGTACTTGCTAATGGCCGGCATTTATTTTCATTATCCATGGTTACTGAGAGTATTCGTTATTTTTTATTACTTTTAACACAATATATTTTGTTCCAAAACATAATGGGGGAACTAAAGGAATAGGAAAATGGAGAAAGTTCGATTGATCAAACTAGGTGAGAATTCTTATTCCGAAATGTACAGTATCAATTACCAACATTAGTGTAGTCCTTAGTCCTGCGCGTGTTGATGTGAAAGTGTAAATGTCATTGAGAAAGTTGTATTTAACCTTGAAAAGAAAATTAAAATGTCAAGAGAGACCAGCAATTTAAGACTGGAAGAGTCATCGTGAAAGAAGGGCCACTGAGTTACTATTCCGTTTCGATTTAAGAATCACAGTGCCCCAAACATCTCAGTTGATCAAATGACACCAAATTCTACAGTGTTGGACAGGACATCTTCATAAAAGTAGCAAAAGCGGTTTCCCTTCGTAAGTAGGCGATATGTAACAAAACCTTTTTTGCTGTAATACGTACAAACATTTGCCTGCAAAAAAGAGCATTACCCTTATTATGGCTTCATTCTACAACATCATGACAGTCTCATACTCGTATTAAAATGCTCGAAGGGACTTTTAGTAAAAGGCATGCTCATAATGCTCAAAGAAACACGACGGAGTAGTCATCAAGACGGTGTAGCTCGTCACCCCGTCCGTTGAGACTTGATGATGAGAGACAGCAATAAAGGTAGAATATTTTGAACTAGAATGAAAGTACAGGGTAAAAGCGTATCGGTTGTAATAAAAGGGAAACACAGGTTAGAATAAGCAAGAGCAAAAGGGTCTCGTCGTTTCTTGACACAAGGTACTAATGAGCAAAAATGCTTTCACGTTCGCAAGCTTAATATATATCATGCCCAGGAGGATACAATATCCTCCAGATCATCCTGAGGTACTCATCTGGTTTGAAGACCGGTAACCGTACATCAAATTCATCCATGTATGTTGAATGGAAAATGTAGAATTTTCACCCCTCCCATTTACCCCACTACGGTCAACTGATGTTCAAAATCCAACGTGACCTTCCATTTTAAAGAAGGACGTTGTCATGTTTAAAAAATCGATCCATCTGTTTGAAGTGATCGAGCTCACGGGCAGACGGACAGTGCAAGAGAAGCTAATAAGTACCTAGCGCTACTTGTTGTTAATAACGTAGCAGCCGGAAGCAATTCGGTTGACGTGATGGCGTACATGATCCCGAAACTGACAAGAAAACTGAAAGCTAAAACAGTAAAGGACTCTCTGCTACTGGCTCAACTCCACAGTTTCAGAAACCAAACTTTATTAAGTTACAGATCCTTCCTTTCCATCCACCCACTAACCAACTTTACTTTAGCTACATATTATACGTAACAACTTGGGTGTGTGTGTGTGGGATGTTATTTTCTTTTCGTCTACTGGCACTCGTGGATATCAAATGCCGACACCTCTGACATCTAATTGGAAATGTATCAGCTGTCAGGCACAGTTTACTTCTCAGGCAAATGAAAAAATATCGCTTCTCAATCAATTTCGGCAGATTTTGACTTGGAGACTGACTGGTGAAAATTAGAAAGATTCTTAAGAAAATGTCCGATGCTAAGAATATCTTGTGTTGAATGGAAAAATTCGTTTTTATATATATGCAGGATTTTGGTTCGTACATTTAAAAAAACATAATCTGCAAATTGTAAAATGCTGTGTTAAATACTGCTTGCCCGAGGTGCTTTTGATGGGAAGTTGACCTGGCCATGATTAATCGGAACCAAAGCATTTTCAAGTGAAGCTACTTTGTACTTAATAATTAAGTAAGGTTTGCTGTCATTCAATTTCTCAAAATGTTAAACAATGCTAAATTATAAACAAATTACCCTATTCTTGAATAATAAAAATACAAATAAATACAATAGCAAGTAAATACGTATTGACTTATACTTCTTGTATTCAGCTGGAATATAACCGTTGTTTCAACATTTTGACTGTGAATCCGCATAAATGCTTGCAATAACTAAATGAAAATCTCAATTTCATATACCGTGTAATTGCACATTTCATAATGTCTCCCAGTTTTTCAGACGTTTGTTGTTTTGATAGACAAATATTCAAATAGAGCGTAGTTTCCACGATTTTCAAATATAACGGCATTTGAACTTTATTCGCTTTGTGTAGTCTATGTATCTTTTGTTTCATGATATTACGCCACTGTTTAAAACATCTTGTTACATAAAACGGGGTCCATGTTTTTGGGGATGTATTTATTTATTACTTACACTACACATAATATGCCGAATCTCATTCTCCTCGTGTCTTTTTTCTACTTGTCATGGATCCTTTGTATCATTACTACATTTTCCACCCGACTGATTTCACAAAAGAATCCTTCTCCTTTTCCTCTTTATGTTCCTTCGTATGCATCTTGAAAAGGATCTCACTGACGATGACTTGAGTCACTCGAGCGAAAGAAATCAACAGAAATGTATGTGGGGATGTAGGTCAACAAAAATGAGAAATCCTTGTTTGTGCCTGTAAGTATGGATTTAGTAGTATTTTACAGACACTCTCATTCTAAATATTGGAATGACTTTGTGTGATGAACGATATTCAAAGGACGTACAATATTCATGAAAGCTTTATATTTTCCAGTACATATATGTCAATAGCATGATGGCCAAGCAACAAAACTTGAGGATTTTAATCATT
The DNA here is from genome assembly GCA_004115045.4 of Sinella curviseta. Classification (NCBI taxonomy): domain Eukaryota; kingdom Metazoa; phylum Arthropoda; class Collembola; order Entomobryomorpha; family Entomobryidae; genus Sinella; species Sinella curviseta. The sequence goes on from CM023201.3 coordinate 52,973,554, forward strand.
TGCTGAGAGGAAGTGACTAAGTTTTAATTTGAAAGTGTACGTGCCATATCATCTTCACTTGATAATTTCCAACTTCATTGTGACTTGCTGTCGCTTTTAAAATGAAAGCCTTTTAGCAGCCACCTAGCAACATCATGTATTATTATTACTTACCACACTCCTCAGTTTCTAGTTTAGTTTGTCATAATATGACCTTCCCGACCTTCGTAATAATTTGAAACATACAAACATATGCATATGATAGTTGTGTAATATTATGTAGCATACTTTTTACGTAGTAGTAGAGAGAAACTGGTGTTTCCTGTAGAGCTTTTATTTTTATTCCCCGAGTAGGAAAATATTTTAAAATCTTCTCGTTTGTGCAAATTATATTTTACTTTTATTTCCTGGTGCGAGCAGCAAATGCAACGTACTACAAAAGTAAAGCCATGGGAACAGGCGACTCCTAAGCAACAACTTCGTCGTGACTAATGAAGGCAACAGCTCTTGGATGTTTCGCTCCTCTTTCTTAAAGTTACGAAAATGAAAGCCGAAATTCGGAGAAAGTGTGGAGCATAGAATTGATACGTTACTATATAATAATGAGTGACGATGATACGGCATATAAGGAAAGTAGGGAGATGTAATATTTTACAGATGCACGCGCTCATACACCACCTACATACGTGGATATTCTTAGCATTTTGAGAAAAAATTGAACTGAAGTAAGTTGTAAGTGAAAAAAAATTCTTAAAATTATGTTTGCAAGTTAAACTGAAATGAATATGGCTGTCTAGGCATATGTGTATAAATTCGCATTTGGGTTTTCTGGTTCACTTACGAATTCCTGCGCTTATACCGGAACGTATGAACTTGACGTCTCTGAATTCAATACTTCCTGTGTGTTTACTCAGGCGGACCCCGAAAATCTGCTAACACTGAAATCGTGTTTTATTGGAAGTGTTTTCCTTCCCGCTGGAAATTTTATGTAAATCAGGACCATGTGGAGAGTACTACGCATCATTCTTCTGATGCGATTATTAGGAGAAAACGTGCCTTGACATGCAAGAAGAAGAACATCTCGAGAATTCTTTATATTTGCAATTTTCTTCTTCGCAGTTGAAGAGTTGGTGGGACGTCTAGTGGTTTGGGAGTAATAAAAGGAAGAAATCTTTTTTGAATGCGAAATGATGGATAGTGAATGGGGGATTGAGAGCAGAGAAAGCATCATGTAGTGCTGTTGTGTTGTGTAGATATGAAAGAAATGAATAAAATCTGAGTCTCACTCGGAAGAGCTGGAAAGCAAAAAGAGAGCCGTGCATGCATCCTGAAGAGGAAAAGTACTGGTTGAAGTTTCCAACTACGCGCGCCGTAGGTATGGTCACAAGGTGATATTCGGGTTAAGTAACAGTCCATAAATCACATTCATTAGAAAATTAGCGGTTTTTATAGAACAGAACTGAAACCTGCCTTTAGATGTTGTAAATTATACGCTTTGCAAAAAGTATTTATCTCGTATTCCGTGTGGAAATAAAATGTTGGCACTTTCACAACAAAATAAGATTATGATCATTGTGGTATTCTTCTTTCATCTATCATTCTTCTTAATAAAATATTAGTTCTTACACGCAGCTCGGGAAAATAATGTTTTATTGCATTAATTTAAAAATATTTTAACGTGTTATTTATAACAATCTTCGGATGCGCATGGTATTTATCGACAATTAATTGTTGTAATTGTATTCGACCCTGTTTCAAATGTAACTGAGCTTTCGCTGTTTTCTAATGAATCCCACATTTTTGGTTACTTTCACTCGGCCTACCATTTTGTTAGGCTACCTACTTGTATTGTAGCCAACTACTGGATGAAAACCATGTTGCACGATGCTCACTCATGATTTCCATTAAAACGTAAATCTCGCGTGGTAAACTTACTCTAACCCGTTATAATGAGGACAGCATAACAAATAACTCGACAGAAATTTTCGCACAAACGACTTTAGTGGAAGATATTTTTATGTTATTTCTTTGATTTCTTTTCACTGTTTGTGTCTACATAATTTGTTCACCACGCTCTCACACACCACTGAATGCCACACTTTCCAGCACTTCTTTTCACTACAAGTTCCAGGAAGGGGCTGTTAAGTCTGTATTCATGACAACACATATATATATACAGCGTGTCCAGGAATAGGATTACGATTCTAACAAGCCATTACACAATACACGTGAGATGTATAATTGTGTGATTGGTCTCATCCTAATCTCAAGACGTCAATATTTTTATTATCGTCGATTAAAAATTAGCATGCAGAAGTGGTAAAGGGCCAGGCGGGTTGGAATTGGAAAACTAGCACTTCCACATGGAATACTAAGTCATAAGGGGCATATTGAGGAAAAGCTTGGCAACGTGTAACAACGGTCACGTCAAACCCTGACTGACCTCAAATCGAATCTTTCGAATCACATTCTTCTTTGGCATCATGACACTGGCAGCTTTTTCAAATGCTTTCTTTGCTCCAACTCCACCTTTGACCTATCGCTTGTCATCGCATCCATATGGCCTGTCAACATTCCACAGAACAAAGAATTTGCCTAGCTTTGGAGAGGAGCGACAGAACTGGATTGGCTCCTCTGACACCAGATTTAACTCCGTCAGACTTCTTTTTATTGGGTGTGTTTAAAGATCGGGTATGTCGATCTCCAAGGCCCGACAATCCTCGATCTTTCAAACAGGATGCGTGTGGGGATATTCCATTAGAAATGGCAAAAAAGTCATGCCTATCAGTTCCAGGCAAGTTACACACGCATTGAATACGGCGATGGTCCAGTTTACAAGTCAAAATAATTTGGCTCGTTTACTGTTATTCCTTAATTTATTAATTTGTTAACATGTTATCGTGAATAATGTTGTGTTAAGTTCACAAATTTGTTAATAACTCGCTTTACTTTCTTGTTGCTACCCGTATCTGGTCCATGTGGAAGTGCTAGTTTTCCAATTCCAACCCGCCTGGCCCTTTACCACTTCTGCATGCTAATTTTTAATCGACGATAATAAAAATATTGACGTCTTGAGATTAGGATGAGACCAATCACACAATTATACATCTCACGTGTATTGTGTAATGGCTTGTTAGAATCGTAATCCTATTCCTGGACACGCTGTATATACACACACACCTTATCTATCATGCTTGGATGCATTATCATCAGCTTTATTTATACAAGTTTCGAACGATACCCATATGATAAAGTACTGGTGGTGGTATGGCGTGTTAAGATACCATAAATACCAGATGTGTATGTAGAAGGTGCGAAACACTTTGGCTGGATAAGCTTAAATTACCCAAGTGAAGCGTTATAGCATCTGCTTTAACATCACCATCACAATAATTTACAGTTGCAGGTCTCAAAAGGATTTACCAAGTTTATTTATGTAGACCTCCGCGTGATTTTATCTGTGGGCCGGGATGCTTTCTGACGTCATCTTTGCAATTTATGTCCTTGATGTTTTCTTATTTATGTTAGTGGGACAGGTACGTTCCTCGTGAATAAAGGAGAGTCGAAAGTGCATGCAAGCAAAATTTGGAATCACATCACAAAAAATTACCCACAAATCATGCAAATACTCTGAGGTGCAGGCACATAAAGATCCACCCTACAAGGGGGTACTATTAGCACATGATCTCCATAATAAATTTATTCCGTCTTCATACCCCTTTTTTTGGTGCACCCTCGGGGGAATACATGAACATTGACGATAGACTTTTATCCATAACCTAAATCAGTATAAGGTTTTCAAGTCATGTGGGAGTTTGGCCTACCTCAACGTCTTTGAAATATCTCACAAATAATTTTCCTGTGACACAAAAAATGCGAGGTTCAGAAGGGGCATTGATATGTTAATTAGGTAGGTTCTAAAACTAAAACTGGATCATTTCCCCCAATGAAAGCAGTTATTGAAATTACCAAAATGAGCTGGCAAAGTATATTGGCAAGTTGATTGCCAATTATACTCTGGTGAAAACACTCGTCCACTTTCTATACCTCATGATCCTTTTCAGTGAAAGATTTCAGGCTGAGAAATCGATATTGAGTTTTATACTTCTGGTTATGGTCCATAATACAACTGAATGACAAATGGTGAAAATTACTTTGGCCTATTACACGGAAACATTACCTATGAAACACCACACTGAATACGCGAAAAAGGAGAGTAGCATGCGAAGGTTGTATGAGATGGCTAACAAATGATCAAGACTTTCATAATCCCTAGATATCATTAATCTCCTCAGTTATTTTTAGACAGGGACGAATGTCTTTTCTCAAGTTTTTGCCATAATAAGTGGAAGCGTAGCGTGCCACAGGTGTACGGTGAATGGATTCAATTCAAATGAAAACATGGCACCAAGATATGAAATTAAGTGGATATCATATTGTTGGTGTCACGAAATAAAGCCAAGCGTGACAGACGGCGTGATTTTTTTTCTGCATAAACTTGTATTCATCAAGAAATTTTTATCTTTGTATTTACAGTTGCCGGTAAAATTGAAGCTTGCTAAAACATGTACTATTCGCTTGATTATTTATACCTACATACATTATGTTACTGTGAGGAATGTACGTAGATTGAACAAACATGGACATTGATAAAATAAAGAAAGCCATTAATAAAATTGAGCGAGAAATTGATGAATGGGGACATTCAGTTAAAATGAAGAAATAACGAGATTGATTTTTTCTGTATTTGCTCTTGTTCCTCGACTTTAGTTTATTTGTACATGTGTGAGCAGGGAAATGAACCGAGGGAAATAACAAAAAGCAAAATATATTTTGCGGTTGATGGAATTATATGGTGGGCCTTTTATTTCTCTGCGTGTACCCTCTGAAAAAATAAATCGTACAATGAAATTAACAGAGCTATCTACCCGTATCATCGTCAGCAACTGTGATCATCCAACATTACACATCCGTCCGTTTAATGATTTTGGGGAAAATGAGGACGTCCGTCTGGTTGAATGAGTACGTGTGCGTATAATTTTCCGCATTGTCGATCCGCTCAAATGGTGAAAATATCGTGTATGCTTGGATGAACCGCTGATGAAAGTAGGCTGTTTTGTGGGCAAAGGAACAGAGGAAAACGAAAATAAATGAATTTGTTCATTTCTCGGTGCTAGTGGCAATGGCAGCAGACTTTGGCTTGTCATTTAGTTTCGATTTTATACGACAAGACGAATTATGACTTGTGACTTTGCCGTCTTCTTTTCTTTGATGAGCTCTGCAAATTGTGCGATGGCAGTTCTTACAAAAGTACCGGGTATATATTGCACTTCCAAACTCCGGAATTCCTTTTATTGTACATATGAATTATGGAAAATCTGTACATGGTATTTCCAAATAAATATGATATTCGTAAAAGAATTTTCAGGTTTGGGTAAATTTGAAGTCGTTATATATCGGAGATAACTTTCATCTTATGCCGCTGCAAAATGCACGCGTACAGATGCACGAAAACCAAGATTCATTTTTCTCTCCAGTTGATGGAAGATTGTGTTCTCTTTTTGACTAATTGGTATCAAATGTCATAGTTCCATATGCGGCATTACAAGAATGTAATAGCTTGTTTTCTTGTCGTAACTGTCAACGACGGAGAAAATCCAGCTTAGGAAAGAAGCTAGAAGTGTATTTGCAATGGAACCGCAATGGTTGCCTATGCACTCTGGTATATTATTAGTAAGAAATTCTCCTTGCAAGATATCACGTTTCTCCAAAGCATTTGTAGGAGCAGAAAATTTAAAGCTTTCACATATAGGTTGATACATTTATTCAACTGATTCTATTTCTGCTTTTCTGAATACACTTAAAACTCTGTTCTATAGTGGGAGTGAGAGTATTTAGAATCGAGTATGGAATTGGAATTGATTTTCTTTGTTTCACGAGATCTCACAAAGCTGAAGAAGTTGGAGGAAATTAATGTTTCCTTTGGAAAAGGTCTTCTTGTATGGATGTAAATGTGGTGAAATTCTTGAATTTCCTCTGAAATAGACTAGCATGTCGGATATCTACCTTGTTGAAAAAGGAGAAACTACTCGAAAAATAGAAGCGTAATATTGTCGTATTTGTTTTTCCCTTGATTTCGTCCACCGCAGGATGTCATCTTGTCACTCTGAAAGAACATGCTTTCAACGTCGCAGAAACAAGAGAACACAACAAAGCAATCAAGGACGTGCGCGCAGTATTTCCACTGCTATTTAGTTGCATGTCCTAAGAAAGCATATTATATAGGCAAATTCTGTGGAATAAAGTGCGGCTTAGTTTTTACTATTACTAGTACATATAGTCTTCATTACGCACTGAAACTACTTCAAACGCTCCGTAGAGAAATAAATGAATAAGTGTAGTTTTCTCTTTGCAATTTTACTTTTACAAGCCTAAGACTTTTCATTTTAGCACATCACAACTAACAGATTTTAGAATTAGAAGAAAGGAGGCATTAAAGCTGGTAAGCTGGTACATATGAACGAATAGACTACGCCAGCCAGACACGAGAAGTCAATGTAGCATGGTTAACAAGTTTAACAGGAGTGAGTACACCTGCAGGCTGCAGGTATTACTTTGTTCAGTAAGTAAATATTTAATGTGAAATATAATATGTTTAAAAACATGTTTTGACAAACTGACATGACAACTTGTGTTATTGTTATCTTATCTTGCAATCATAACTGTAATTACAAAACTATTACATCTAAAGTGAAAGCACACAAAGGCGTGGGTACATACTGAAAATGTAAACACGCCAAACCAGGCATAAGATATATTATGCGTATTATTCTTTGTTGGCACACATGAAAAAACTTCAAAAGCAATAGCATAATACATTTTATGATTATCAAGGTAGAATTTATCACTACAAGTCTAAAAAAATCACAGCACAGAGATTTCATGTTTATGCAAAAACTAAAGAATGTTTAAACAATGTGATTCCTCAACCAGCAGTAATCATTTGAAGTCTACAATACATCGTCAAACTATATAGGTACATGCATTTTAATTTGGGTATGCTGAAAGATTTTGTAGCTCTTGCTTCACAAAATTCAATAAATGATCGACAATTTATCAAGTTCGCGACAAATTTAAGTGTAAATGGATTCCATAAATATCTCTCTCTAAAATATGGATTTGTCAGTAAAGACTGTAATAAAGAAATTTAATTGAGTAAAATCCGTAATTGTGGTGGAATTTTATTTGCCTACAAGAACTGTCGAAAATAAGACATATGCGCCGCTTGCTGCTTCGATACTCGTCATTCATACAGTTTACTGATGACCGATGGACTAAACAATTCCATTATTGAAAAGATGGGCTATGTAGTTCTTTCACATTTATTTTGCACCTTTGTCATATATCTGGGATATTCGTAAAAAATTCACATCCGATGCGACGTTATATAATGCAGTGTATGCATGCAATGCAGTGAGTGCTATTGCTTTTGCTTTTCATCGCCCTCAATTTTATTGATGTCCATGTTGCGAGGACAGGTAGAATGATATAACTCATAAAATGGACGTGGAATTTGTAGCATCCACTTTGAACACTAATGGCAACCGTTATATTTTATTATTATTAACGGCCATTATCATTGAGTGTGGTAGGTAGTGAAGAGTTCTCTAGTAATCATGTCAATGCACTTCTCTGCTCCATTCTCTCTTCTGACAAACATGAGTGAGGGAGACAGGAGAACTTTGTTATTGGGATGGATACTCGCTTGTTCTTCCCGGACCACTAAAGTAATACGCTGAAGTAGATAACGATTTACATACATTCTTTTACAAGAAAGACGCAATAACATGCCTAAAGAAAGTATACTCGTGGAGAAAGTAGCGATGAATCAACCTGGAGAGATCTGCTATATGGCTATGTCATGACAATGTAGTAAGATACATATGTATTTGTGATTTGAAAATGTTGCAATCAAAGAAAGCGATGTGCTCATATTTCAGACAGTTTTGTTGCTGTGTGCAGGTCTATGAAAATATGTAATTTATCAGCTTTTAACATGACATGAATATATTATCTAACTTTTTCAAAAGCTTTTAAGATGATAATTTAATGCAAGGAGGATTCACATGCACAGTCACGGTTTAACCATAAGGCCAGAAATCCAGTGCCATGGTTTCAAAGAGCCAGAAACGAACATATCGGTGAAATTGTTGAAACATTTGGAAAACAGCGCAAAGAGGAAATCGGATCAAGAAGACTATATATTGTAGATTTCTAACATTTTTCTCTCTCAGTTAAGTGGTTATGAATGAAATACATTTGTCCATAGGTGTAAAAAAATACATGCACGTCGGTCGTTCACTGCTTATTTCGTCTGCAATGCATGAATGCATTTGGAACAATTCTTTTCCTTCCTAGAGATCTTTCTTTGATCGTGTCACAGTATAATTGGAGAGTGCGGCGGAGAAGAGAGAGGCATGTTAGTAGGCACCACCAACAACACCACTTTCAATTTTCCACCTTGCCCAAATAACTTTCCATTACATCAGCAGCAGAGAGACACTACTTCATTTGGATTGCACGAAATTCTAGGAAATACTCAGAATAAAATGCTCCTATTGATGTGAACTTGTTTAGTTTACTTTTAGTACTTTTATTTATTTTCAAACCCGCGAACCTGGTCTGAGTCCTCACTTTTTATTTTCTGCAGTTGGCACAAACTTGTTTAGCAGGAAACAATTGCTCGACCTGCTAGTAAATTGTTCCAAGTAATTCAGTCCTGTGTTTTATCTCTTCGCCACTCTGTTGACACTTGTTCTATGTGTGTTATTTAAATCTGTTCTGGTCACAACAACGCCCAAAAACGTTGGGTGGTACAATCAAGTCAAAACCACACACTACATGTCCAATCTACCACCATTATTCCTCCATCCTTCCACTTCCTTCCATGAACACCCAAGCGGTCATGCCGAAATGTTTATGCCTGCTTGCTCATGTGTCTTTGTTTTAACTTCTAACTTCGCTTTCAGTTGAAGATCCAGGGAATTGGCAACGCGGTAGGAGGTCTACGTAGGAAGTGGAAGTTGTTTATGATTTCATTAAAATTTTAACGAAATGCCATAAAATTACATAATTTCGTTGCATTTCGGGTACTAGCCTAGGGGTCGCCGGATGTTTACCCTGCCTGAGAGTGAGAGAGTTGAGGATGTGAATAAGTGAAAGCAGCAATATGTGTTCGGAGTTTTCTGGTTAATGAGCATTTCGGAAATTCCTGAAATATAAATACAAAGTACGCAAGTTGATGGTCCAATTTGAAATTTTGAATGTTTTGTTATTGACCCAGCGGCTTTATATTTTTGTACTTATAACAAACGTTGTTAGGGAAAAGAGTGGTGGTACCAGAGACAATCTAACTGTGTTTGTTTGTTAGGAAAAATGAAGAGTAATTCCTGTGTTAATAATTCAATGGTGCCATAAAACTCTACCGGGTATTATCCGTTGTGTTTGAACGAATAAATTTATTTAACTTTTAATGAAGCAAGGGAAAAGAAACTAGTCCCATTAGACTTATCACAATTTTAACAATTATGAAACGAATTAGTTTTAGATTGAAAATTGTCGAGAGACGATGCAGTTCATAATCCTTACCTAAATTTTGTCTATTACAGCAAATAGCATTTTCTGTTCAAATTGCAAAAAGTTTTAATTAAACGGAAGTCAAACCTATTGATGCATTTTTACGCTACAAAAGACGAGCACACATACCTCAGTCGTCTCCATTCGTGTCTGGGGGCACTTATTACAAATGCTAAGCGGTTCAGGAAACATTCCCACATCGGATGTACAAAATGCATTCGTTTACTCTCATATATACGTATACTACTGTGTAACGATCGTGACAAGGATAGCATACCTATCCTACACGACTTTTATTTTGTGTAGTACTATTGAGGTTCAGATATGTGGCAAATTAAAGCAACAACCAACAAAAATACCTACGTATATAGGTATGATGGATTGTAGTAGCAAATCAAGTACGAGAAACTAGGAGAAATTTGATAGTGATACGGTTTACATTGGTCCTTATTTCGGTTCCGTTGGCATGTTTGTGCTTTAGATTTCCACACCACGGTGTAATTTAAGAAGCTGTCTTATATTGCAACGTGTAGATAAGTATATCCATGCCCGCTCAAGTTTGAACCCTTAGACGCATCGGGACGCGTTTATTATGTAACGGCGTGACCCAGTTTACGTACTTCAATAACAATGTAACAACCTAGGCGCGTAATTCAACGATTTTGCAATTTTGCATGCCAATTACTGAGTGAGTAATTATACCACTGCTACTGTAACTTTTCTATCAAAATTATTTGATGTGTGCAATGTTTGGCCCTTGCTTGCTTGAACATTAGCAAAGCAAATAAGAAGTAATTAAATTCGTAAATTAATTTACCCTTATTTGCACTAACAATGAGGCCCTAATAAATGCTGCACAAGACTTAAATTCATTTGTAACAGTGTAAGTAGCTCGAACCGATTGCCAACAGATAAACAGAAGCATAGGGTAAAAAATACAACTTGAAACAGAAGTCAACTTTGATATAATGTCATGCAATGAAATAAACAGAGCTCACATAATTACATATAAAGCATATGGGAAGATGCATGTCATTACATAATAAAATTTAGTATTTGAACTCATCAAACTAACAACAGACGCTGGAAGGGTATTTCATATACACACAGACGTATAGTATGGAGTGGTGTAGCAGTCAAACTCGTGGATTGTTTCGTGTGGTGAAATTATGTGAAAGTGAAAGTACCGCATTTGCTTCACATGCTCCGTATGGCTGTATGACACCATGAAGAGCAGTCCCTCACTCGATTTTTGTTTATTTCCCTTGTAATCAAGATGAGAGTTGTGTTTAGTGTAGTGAATAACCAGAACACAGAAATTTGGCATGAAAACAATGGAGTTCAGTTATTTGGTGAGTAAAGTGCTCTAACAAAGTACTCTAACAATAAGTGAGGCACAGAGCAAGTCAACTCGATAATGATTCCATCAATTCCAATTAACCAGCACAAGTGAGATGTGAAATCGAATGAAAGGGAATATGGCGTGTATCTGAAACACATGGAAACGGCAGTCCGCCTAACGACATGTAAATTCTTACAATATATCCAGGAACTCAAAATACTGCATTGCCCCAAGTTTCTGGATAATAGTTTCTTCTCTTCATTCCATTTTTTAGTTTGATAAAAATTAACATTCGCTCTGCCGTAGAATTTTTCATGTCCACTTGATTATGTCCTGAGAAAGTTTTGACACAAACATGCATGGAGAACTGTTGACAAAGTTAGGGATTGAAATTGGATAAGGATCGACAGGGAAAAACAGTCGAAATAGTTTCATCCTCTAGTTACTGAATCCGCCAACTTGTACTTTTTCAAATTGGATGATAAACTTGTGAGACGGCACCAGAAAAAAAGTTGCTTTATATTTGTTTCAGTTTAGGAAAAAGTTTTTGTTTGTCAATTCTGTCCACACAGAAGGATGTCGCTAGTATAGCAAGCATTTTTTTAAAGCTCAGGTATTATGTCTCTGCATTTTCACAATGGTATACCACAACAGAAAGCACACAATCCGTAGGAAATTTTGATCGCCGATTGATATTGTATGCAAGACAGTAGTTGAGTCGAGTCTTACAATACAATCGATCAGCTTAAATGGGTTTCATAAATATGATATATATAGGATAATGTTAGTTAAATGATAGCCCTGTGATGACATCACCACTTTTATATTAGCCTTCTACTTTTAATTATTGATAGAAGAGCTATATCACAAACAAGACGTTTGCAAAAAACTGAATAGCAATATTAGCGTTCTGCTGGAGTGGCAACCGCGAGTTGGTGAATGTTCCATTCTGAATGTCTTAAGACGTGTAATGAATCAACCTTTAAAGCATTAAAAGGAAGGACAAATTTCGAAATTTGGCTGTTTGTTGATCAAGTAAAGAATATCCTATCTATCCTAGTAATGTACAATGACGCACTAAATGTCCTTCAAAAATACACTAACCATAAGTGCATGTGAAGTACGTCTTCTTAAAAAGCTTACCATAGCTCCTGCCCTGGGACACAAAATTGTATATTACAATTTGTATACATTATATGAGTTGCAAATACCATTTCAACGATACCTCAGTTTTTGTTTCTATTGGTTACATTCAACGACCGGCATTTGCAAGGAGTAAATTGACGTGTATCCATAATAATTAAAGTGGTTTGGTGGTTTGTAACATTGAATGTTGAATCGGATCGGTACTTTAATAAAATTATACAAATTTCGCAAAATGATGAGGTACGTGAACTTCAATAATTAAGCATAAAATATGTGCATATATATGATCAAAATGATCTTTGAAAATGTGGAGATTTCTTGTCTTGTTTCATGAGACAATGATTTGACTTGAAATAAGAAAATATCATTTTTCTATCCACTTTTACACTTTGTGAAATGAAAGTTACCGCGTCTTCAATAGATCCTTCCTCACGTAATCCTTGAAAGCTTTCTCCTCAACAACAATTCAGCTCCCATGTAATTTAAAATAATTGCAAAATTGAAATTAACAAATTTTCTTTTATGAATAAATACACTTACATACCGTCTTTTCTCTAAAGATAGCCTCCACCAAATTACAATAGAACAGTCGCCGCACAGTCTGCATGAATATCTTTAAAGCGGATTGACCCCCCTAAAATTTTCATCTCTTCGATTTCATTCATATTTATCCCCCAGGAAGGGGCTAACATGAAACCGTTAACTGCCAAGTTTCAGCCCTCTCCTCCTTCGCTGGTGGCCACGGCGCCAACATGTAGCTTTCAGGTCTATCCAATTACACGTTAATTTTATACATGCACAAAATTTTCAATTCTCTGTCGATTTTGAAGATCAATAGCAATTCGGAATCTCCAACTCAAAATCTAGGATGGGTATTTTTTGGATTTTTGAAATTCCATCAAATGTCAATGTTACAGAGCCACAAATTTGAAAAATTGACCAAAATTGCTCAATTTTTGAATTTCGAGAAAAGAAAAAATTCTGCCATTTTGGGGTCCTGCTGATTCGTAAGTAAATGCACTAGAGGAATTGTGAGATGTACGTTTTGAAGCACTCTTTTCGCGATATCAGACAAATACTTTACCATTACGAACCATGTTGTATTGTGTAAATGGCATCAGGCCAGAATTGGAACAATTCTTCATGTCAGTTTGATTAAATACTAGCTTATCGAAACTTATCACGTGTGTAATATGCACTAAATAAAAAATGTGCTAATGCAGAATAATAGCCTTTTTGAAACTAGTCATGGACATACAAATCACGTTTCACATTATCGTCATTTGTTGTTGCCATCTGATTTTTTAATTTACCATTGCATTATCTGAAACATGGAAAACAACGCTCATCTGTAAAACCAAGAAAATAAAAAATTTTGGCAAGCAATGTGGATGTCCATGACTAGTTTCGAAAGGGCTATTTTTCTGCATTAGCACATTTTTTATTTAGTGCATATTACACACGTGATAAGTTTCGATAAGCTAGTATTTAATCAAAATGACATGAAGAATTGTTCCAATTCTGGCCTGATGCCATTTACACAATACAACATGGTTCGTAATGGTAAAGTATTTGTCTGATATCGCGAAAAGAGTGCTTCAAAACGTACATCTCACAATTCCTCTAGTGCATTTACTTACGAATCAGCAGGACCCCAAAATGGCAGAATTTTTTCTTTTCTCGAAATTCAAAAATTGAGCAATTTTGGTCAATTTTTCAAATTTGTGGCTCTGTAACATTGACATTTGATGGAATTTCAAAAATCCAAAAAATACCCATCCTAGATTTTGAGTTGGAGATTCCGAATTGCTATTGATCTTCAAAATCGACAGAGAATTGAAAATTTTGTGCATGTATAAAATTAACGTGTAATTGGGTAGATCTGAAAACTACATGTTGGCGCCGTGGCCACCAGCGAAGGAGGAGAGGGCTAAAACTTGGCAATTAACGGTTTCATGTTAGCCCCTTCCTGGGGGATAAATATGAATGAAATCGAAGAGATGAAAATTTTAGGGGGTCAATCAGCTTTAAAGATGCTCCATATGATCACCAAGTGTCATTTGTACAGTTTCACTGGTACCTGTCGTTTTATGTTATAATTATAACAATCCTTTGTTCTTGGAACCGTATATTCAACTGTGCACCATGGGGAAAGCGAAAAGGACTTTTACAGTAAAATTTAAACTCCAAGCCATTGAGAAAGCCGAAAAGTCTTCGAGCAATGCTGCTGCAAGGGAATTAAAAGTAGACCAAAAGCAAATTCGAGAGTGGACAAAGCAAAAGGACAACCTAGGTAGGTGTATGAAATGTTTTATTGGGCAACTAACAATTATTGTGAAGTGAATTAATTTATTCACCAGGTAGGTACTTGACAAAATATAATAAATACCAGGTATGTATGTATAACCGCTGTTTATCCTACATCGAAAAATCAGGAGATGGTATGTAAGGAGGAAAATTTGTAAATATCAGTTACCTTTTTCAAGTTAAATTGCATAAAAAATTTATATCAGCTATTGTACTACGAATTTAGTAACATTTTGGCATCTTAATATTTCACATAACATAGCTTCTTATGTATATTGCCTTACATCCTTCATGTATTCCTTCATAGTAAAATGAAACTTTGCAGTTTGATTGTCATTATTTAGTCAAGCACCCCGTATTTTTCGTAGAAATGCAATGCCCTACCTGATTGTCCTTTACGTCACACCCCTACTACCCTTCTATGTACGAAGAACAAAGTTTGTCATTTTTGGTTGAGAAAATTACACAAATTGGAGACGAGACAAAATATCATTTATTATGCAATGGCTTAAATTTACTGCAAGCTAATTACCCGTAATTTAGTATTTGTTCTACTTTGTTTCACGCTGGAGCTAGAAAAATTTAAACTGATTATGCTTCGTCGTGTCCACTTAAAAATACAACAGCACCATGGTAGCCATATTAAATGAGCCATAGATCTATTAACATTGAAATTCAACAACATATAAAAAAATAGGTACAGATGTCTAATGGGAAGTGAATAGGAAACCCGTTTCTGCGTGGAAGACATAGCTTTTCTCACACACACAGGTTCAAGTCCGGTATTCTTCCAGTATCAACAAGATGAGCTGACATCCATCTGCTTTAAAATACTGGAAATAAACCAGGCAATTCTTCACAAATTCCTCTACTGCCATTATTTGTTCACCTACTCCTCACGCTTGCAGCGTTTCACATACTACGAGTAGACCACATAAAACGGGTTTATTTTCAGATTTCTTGGACGTTTGTAACTAATTTCCTTTGGTCAATAGAAACGTTTTATATTTTTTTATAACGGCATATTACTCCCTACCCATCTTTAAAGACCAGAAAACAGGGTTTACTGCTTTATAATGACAGCCCCTTTCCTTCTGGCAAATTGATTAAACTGGACAACCTTATGAACTCGTATTATCGTATCTCAACTCTCTTCTTGATTTGCACCGACAGATTTGTTTGTCCCCCCAGAGCAACCCACATGACACTGGCACATCTTAAAGTGGAATTGCAAAAATAAACGACGTCGCGATAAACGACGACGAGATCAAGTAGAGTATGTGGGTCTCTGAGTCTTTATCCTTCCATTGGCTATGTATCATATAAATTCAAGGAGTAGTACATATTAGTAACTTGGATGCTTTCCATCTTCCGTTGTATGAAATTGCCCGTGTTGACCACATGACATTTTGGTTACGGTGTATGTTGCAAGTTGCACATTTTGGCACCAACGTGAACTTCAATAGAGGTCATTTGGATATTATACTGTATTCTAGTATATTTTGTTATTTGTAAAAGTAACCGCAGATCTGCTCCATAAAATTAAACGGATATCTATCTGAATATGATATAGCTTTAAGTACCGCTTAATATCCCAAATTCACATGAAAAATTTACGAGGCAGGTTTTCTCCTTTTCTTGGCTATAAAAGGTGACATCTTCATTGGTGTTATCTCTCACGGGAACTTTTGTCAGATGTCGAATAGTATCTCTCCATGTTGTACTTGATAATGAGCACTTTCATGGCTACTTTGACTGTGGCCACTTTCACTACTGCATTGGCATGACCTATACCACTTTTTCGGCTGAGTGAGGCGAGTAAAAACCTATCATTGGAACCGACATGGAAGTTGAGCTAGTTTCGAAGGGTAAACGGCGAGTGGAACTTGAGCATTTTGAGATCACTTCAATCAATGACATTCTACCCTGATTATATGGGCTACTTACTCAGTGCCCGAGAGGAAACGCAGAATGTTTGCAAAAATTCAGATGGAAATCGCGGAAGCTGGTTTTAATATAATCGTAATGTGCCATCACTTTTATCAGAAACCCTACTTCTTGAAAAATTGGCAGATAACATTTTAGTTAGGCTTATGTTTCTTATTTGGGAAATTTCGAATAACATTTCAGTCATCATAGAGTAATAAAATCATGTAGATCAAACGATATGACACATGAATGAAAATAACAAATAGTGCATATAGGTATATGTAAAGAATCATGGATTCTGTTGGCACAGAAGGTTCTCTGGGGAAATCATAATGATGACAATCACGAACCACCAAAGTATTTAGATAGACAGTACTGACAGTAGTGCTTTAGTTGAATTTAGAGTAGGTATGCATTTTGCATTTCTAATTATTGGAGTTTACAAATGAACATTTTGCAATTTAACAATTAGGTGAACGACGTACATTTGGATAGTAGAAAAAATATTTGCTAAATTATTGAAGCGTATTATTCCGAACAGCATTCTGTATTCATGATATCAATTTATGTGTAAGAAGTCAGAATTGTTCAAAGGATAGACGATTATGTTGCTTTACTACATCAATTTTTGAAGCTTTCTCAGTCTGGAGTGATTTTACATTGGATCTCATCACCCAAAAGTAAAATGTAACATTACACCTTAATTAATTATGGTAAGTAACTTGAAAGAGGAAAAGTCGTGGGTTTATGGTATGAATCGTTTTTAACTGCCGAAGTATCCGAAATTCTGAAGGTCGCAAATACAATTATCCACTTTTTGTTAAGTATTCCACGTAAAGTATTTCAACCAGTATCATATACAATTTTTGATTTTGTGTGGGCAGAACTGAATAATGTAAAGAATCGTCAGTGACTTAAAGGTTACTTTTTAATTTTCGTTTTTCATGCAAAAAAGACTTTGCTACTTGCTGAATCAAGTGAAAATTCCTGTGGGTGTTGTAAAGACACACTTTTACAAATTGTGTTTAGATGCATGCATGAATGAAGTTCAGAAACATGCATAGCCATTTTATTTCTTCTAATTAGTGACACCCTATGGAGTAGAACAATAACTGTGGGTGGTCTATTCGTTCATAAATGGTCTTTACTTTCTTTTCGTGATAAGGTTGAAGGTTGTCCAGCTTTGTTTAACGGGTACTACAGCATAAAAATCTAAAAAGTCAACGTACCTTTGCTTACGTACGGCACTCTATCCAATGGTCTTCATCTCTGACACCTACACACATTATTAATCATATCATCTCATGCCCATGACATTTCTCTTACTCATTAATTTGATTCGGTGACCGCGAAGTATGCGTACAAATATGTAGTAATGAACACAATGAATATCACTGTTGTAGTAGTGGACCAACAACTGAACTGGCTCAGTAACAAGGTTTATTTTGTTTGGGGAGCGGTAGCGTGGGCGTTAGCAGCTTTTCCATTTTCTGCTTATAAGTTTAATAATCATCATGAATTGAGTTGCTGCCATTTTTTTCCTGACCATTGGCCCTGTTGTTGCGATGCAATGTACGAAGATTATATTAAGTTGATATGTATTTGCTGCCTTCAAAGCTTAATTCTGTCCTTCGTCATCAGTATTCGGTCATCAAAGTATTGACATTTCCATTTTTAAGAGATTTTCCCACGCTTCCTGTATTCGATACATTTTAATTTATAAACTTACTTCGTTAGCTATATCGCGGAATATGTATATGTTTGACTTGGAATGGATATACATATATCGGTTTCGGTGATTTATGTTTGTATTTTGTCATGATATCAATTTTAAATCATGAAAATAGCATATTTTGTCCTTTTAAAGATGAACGATAAGATTTCTCCCTTGATAATATATATTTACCTGTTATTTGAATAGTTAATATATGTATTGCAAATTGGCACAATTTTTAGTGTTTTAATCAATATGTTCAAATTTTCAGTAGGCTCAGTAAAACACATTTCTGGATTATGAAAACGATTTGCGCAGATAAGTTTTCCATTATATCTGGCAAGTATTGGGAGTAACCCGTCATGGAAAAAAGTAACAGTGACGAAAGAAAACGAAAAAGTTTCAATTTTCCTAGTCATGCTGGTGGATCTATTATAAGAGGCTTTTCGAATGGCACTAAATTGCACACAAGACGATACAATTTTGTTTTCTACTTATTTTAGAATTAAACTGTTCGTATTCTTATTTGACATCTCAATGAAAATGAAGGGTTCACTATTCCGGATCTTGAGCCCACATTAGCAATTCAATGACCAGCTGCATTCGTGCATGTATTTTGTCGAACTTTGAATATTTCCGCCAACAGTATTACCTTTCAGGACGATACATCTTTTAAGATTATTGTTTGTATTCTCGAGGGGAACATTTCTGCAGATGAAAGTGAAAGTATTTCATTTATTTAATTTGTTTCAGTGAGAGTAAACCAATGTGTAGTCAGGTACATCGGTCTACGGGAAGATTTTCAAGCCATCTGGATTTTTTGAATTTCACTTTGTTATACATATTTGCAAATACCAACATTATGTTGGCAACATATACACTCGATACTTTCATACTAATTTCAATTTGATACTCTGGGAAATCAGTGTGCCGACGACATAAAGTCAGATACATAAACAAACAAATATTAGGTTGGGATGACACAATAAAACAGTGAAGGACGGCATCCGGTAATGCAGTTTGAATAGAATGAGTTTCGAAAAACTTATATTACATACATTCTCAAGGTCTGTGAGTTTATAAATTATGTATCAATCCTTGCCAACTTATTAGGTGATTATTGCAGGATAGTTATATTTGATGTGTTACTGCATGAGGGAATATAAATATGTGCATACTCATATCTGATTTGCCCACATACTCAATTTCAATAAAATATCGACAAATATACCTAAGTAGGTATGTATCTAGCACTCTTGGAAACCATGTATGCATAGCACAAAATTTTATTTATCCTTTCATATTTAACATTATGCGCTATAGGAAGTAGAATAAAATATCTGCACTTTAACAATTAATTATTCTGTATTTTTCATTATGTGTTGTGCTAAAAACCTAATTGTAAGAAATTGAATCATTCTATGGGCTTCATTATGCTGAATAAATCAGTGACAAGGTATAGTTTAGGATCCAGAGACCAATTGTTGCCATTCACTGTAAAAATATAAAACTACGACTCGCTTAGGGTTTCAAAGAACAGCATTGTTTGATGCGGATATACATGTATGTATGCAGTATGTAGAAGGCTCTCATTTATTTTGTTCATGCTTTAAGTCAAATTTGGCAATGTATAATAATTTAGAGTTGCATATTACTATTTTGCAGTTTTCCCACAATATACATAGTATGAGGTGAAACCGCATAAAAATTACCTTTTCCCAAAAGTATAAACAACGTAAAATCCACACAGAATGTTGAACAGGTACTTTCTGGAACATCGCAGCATTAGATGAATTTCAACAGTGCAGTTAGTTGTTAGTATTTACACGTAAAAAAATTGTATACAGTTTGACATACACACACTATAGTACTTAGTAATATTGATAAATGGGAGACCTATAGTAAACTAAACAAAAATCAGAATCTTCATTTCTATACAAGTTTATATGCATACCTACAAACACAAGATTGAGATTTAAGATTGGTCTGGGTATACACAAGGTGGATTTAAACTTGAAAGTTGGGACGACGGAAGCTAGGACAAAAACATTTTTTATTCATAGTTACTCTACTACTTGAATTCGTTCAGATGAGATGCCCTTCTTTTGCTAATAAAATTTTCCTTTTAAAAGCACTCTTTTCCGCCTGATTGGGTTGATAGTAGTAAATCTACCTATTTTTTGTATAACCGGTACGTATGATATGTACTTCGGTTTTGCATTTCTTTTGGGGAAATTGTACTTTGTGTATTTCCAGAGTTACTGCGTACACACCGATAGTGAGAATTGGGAATTTTAGAGAGAGACTCAACAACAAAGAAAAATGTGATTCTTTTTTGGTTCGCGACAGTTTGCGTACGTATGTATTTTACGGACAGCATAATATATAAATTGCATTTGCACATGACAGAAGCGCAGGGACCTTTTATTCTCTTTGAAGTTATATTCTGGAGAAATGGAAAGGGCAAATTTTTTCCTCCAATTTTGCCAGTACGCTTCAGGGAAAAATCATAAGGTTGAGTAAAAAAGGTGTGTCTACAGACATGTAATAAGACAAACACTATGTTTGCAATTTAGAATGCATTTCAACAGTGAAAAACAAGCAAAAACAACAAATTGCATGTTCACAATTTCGAGTCGATATGATTGCAAAACGAAAAAAGAACGGCAATGAACTGTGAAAAAGAGATGTCAGCAAGTTTGCTCTGACTAGTATACCTGCTATCGTACTTCATCTAGCACTTTCAGTATTGAACAAAACAAAGTGTAAGCTGAATCATCGTCAACGCGTGCAGAAATATTAAGGTTTTCTCAAAAATATATCAGACAAAGAAAATATATAAATACATACGACAATACAATATGTTAATGTGCCAATACTTTACGAACTAACATATTATTTGTTGATATTATAAGTACATTCATAAATACGAAGCTAAAATATACTACAATGCACACTGGGGAAAGTAGCGGGATCGAGGTTAACAATTTAATATAAAAATGTACATTCGTAAATGGTGCAAGTAATACATAACCTTTTGAAAGCTATCTCTCTGAACATTTGTACTTGGCTTACTTTGGGATTTTCCAAGAAGTAGCTGCAAAGCGGTGAAAGTGACGAAGTGAAAGTTACAAAGGGAGGGTTTGTTCAGAAAACGAAATGCAGCATTTATTGTGCCAATGTTGATGGCGATATGAATATAGCCAATCGTCATTAATATAAACGAAACCCTTGTTTCCAATCTGGGGCAAGATGAAGAATACAGTTCTAATTGCTGATATTTTAGCTACAAAATTCCATTCCTTTTCCAAGTTTCCAAATGCCTCTTTTTTCAAAATTTTTTATTTATACTATTAAAATGTTTATTTATACTTTGTTCACTTAACAGTTCAGCTGTTTTTTATTCTTTTCCCCTTTATTGTTGCGAATGACAGTATAAATAAATCTGTTGCTGTATTGAAGGTGAAATCCCAGATATTATTTTTGTGATTTTGGTTATCGACATAACTGATAAATTCCTTTGTAAAACATATTTTAACGTGTGTCATTTTACGTAGATGCCCGATATATACCGCAATGCTTTAATATGCATAATGATATATACAGGTATACATAGTACATAATGTTACTCCATATAATGTAAAAATTGTGATACAGAGAATGAGATGCGTAACTATGCCAATTGGCATCTGTAATCTAAACCCATGTTGATATTGGATTTTTGTATTTCTATCATTTTGATCAATAATGTGCTGAATCTGCACTGCACTAGAAAAACTGCAGTGTTTCCATAATATTTGCGTTGTCTTGTTTTATACGTACATATTTCGTAGAAAAATTCGGCTCCGTAGAAAATGAATCTGTCTCCTTCAATAAACTCAATAAAATTGGAACGTAACCAGAAAATACTAATACTCCCGTCCGTGTGGTGTCCTTGTCTGTTCCATTAATTCAGGTGTGGTTTCTACAAAAACAGAACAGAGTTTGAAAAAGGAGAAAGTTGGGAATTACATATAATGAACACGGAAAAAGTTTTTGCTTTGGATTCTTCCGTCCCAATCTGTATTTTCTCTCATTTTTGCAAATTAGGTGGGAGAAAGTTTGAAAAAGTTGTCAACTGACACCAGGAAAAGTTCGTAACATGGAGCAAGATATAATTTCAACTCAGAATCACGAGTGGTAAAGTGCAAATTTCCACCGCATGCAGGTTTCCAGAGTACTCGTAGAAATGCAGTTCAGAAGTAGTAGCCAGTACCATCAGAGAAAATTTAGTTTTTCACTTTTCTGATCTAGCTTAAAGTAAAAATGCAGGACAGGTCAGTACAACTTTTCTCAAGAAAAACGATAATTCCTTCCGGTCAATAATTGTGTAAAACATTTTCAGGTTATTTTTCAACTGGCTCTACATTTTCAAAGAAATTCTATTAAAATTTGAAACAAGAGGTATTGTAGACCATACATAATTTTGCTTTGAAAATAGCAGTATAGAAAGTTAATTTGGCTGCTATAATTAAAAATCTGAAAATGAGAAGCGTAAAAGGTTTAGAACTATGTAAAACTTGCAGATGTATGTATAGGTATGTATTTTAGTATGGTTATGGGCACTAGTGTTTAGGTATACAGTTATACGTAGAGTAGTATGTAAAGCGCGCATTAGATGCTCTTGTAAATCATGTATACTCCAGTGATAATGACCAAGTTTTCACATTTTAAATCGTTTCAAGTCAGTAGTTGCTTTATATGAGTTCAGGGGAAGCTAAACGTGTAAAGGAAAGGAATGTGTATAAGGAACAAGCTAAGTAGCTCCTTTTATGTAGTCATAAAAAGACTACGAGCATTTTTAATTAACATAGAAAGTGGCACATATTGCCAAATAGAGTGACGGGAATATGATTTAGTTAGGTACAGGGTTGTATTTCGCATTTTATTCTTGGTCTGCTATGGTGTTACTGAAATACTTGGAATCTGCAATCTGCTACTGAAATTGAGAAATTTAAATTAACTTTTCACGAGGATTCACAAGTGAATCATTTACTCATAAAAGGCTTGTGAAGTGTTGTATCATGCATTGCCAACTCCATTAAGATTGTGAAGACTGGTGTTTTGTTCGTTAATATCCTCTGGTGTAGGTGTATAAATTAATCCCACAAACATTCATAATATGTTGCAATCTTTCCATTATTAGTAGTTTCTTTTCCGCTAATAACCAATCGAGACCTAAGGAGGTAGGATTTATTATCAATTTTCCCTTCAGCAAAATTTAATTTAAAAGCAAAATTCTAGTTTTGCTTCTTTAAATTTTACAGTAAGTATAATGGGTTGATAAAAGAGACGACAAATGTTATGGTCACAAAGTTTCTATATGAACTGGAAGTATGGAACGTAATATGATATGCTGTAATAAGAATCATGAGTTTATTCAAAGAAACTTCTATGGAAGCTGCTAACATGAAAGAATAATTCATGTCGATATTCTTATCACCACCCCACTTCACCGTTCAACTTAAGAACAAAGAAATATAAATAGAATTTAGTGAAAGTGAACAAACGACGCATCTAGCTTTTTTGCCGTTCATTGATCAAGAGAAAGGACAAAGTCAAAGAGTTTCGATTATCGGTGAACGATATGGAAATATAAGTGTACACACATGAAAATTCGAATGCAGGCATTGTAGCCTAAAGTCAATTCTACCATTTTATTAAAAGATTCCGCGAACGCTGGAAAATGTTGTGCCAAATATAGCAATTGAATTGTTGCTGTGTACTAACATTAGATAATAATACTCTGAGCGAAAATTGACAAGTTATTATTACTCTATAGAATTTATTATCGGGACATCTTATAAATTTAAAAAACTGAATGGAGGAATACTTTGGTGCAAGTGAGTTATAGTTTTTGATTTCCGTTGTTCTGTCATCCCACCAAAGTTATAAAGTACGATTATGTTTCCAGGGATATGTAATAATAATTTCAAACTGTCAATCAATAAGCACGTCAATGACGAAACACATTCCAGTAAATCCTTTAAAGTATTTTGATCAAAAACGTGAGCAATACAACTTTAAAGAATAATTTGCATGACAAAGTTTAATAGCATCAAGATTATGCTTTAACAAAGTTGGCCCCGTCCCATACAATAGCGTTAACTATATCTGTAATTTCCTCGTGGGCGGGAGAACGCAATTGATCGCGATAAAATAATAATATATGAAAAGCTCAACATTGAATATAATTGTTTTGCTTTATATAAGAATCATATCAATCAGTCATAATATAATGTAAGGGTGAGAATACTGACTGGCTCTGGTCGGTCGGAACTGGTTTTATTTGGAAATTACATTAAATACACACCAGCATATAAATAGATAAATACTTTTGATGAAATGGATATTATTGTTGTCCTGAGATAGTACACGTCTACGTCTGATTTTTGTTTATGATCAGTTTTGTACAGAATAGTGAGTGATACATCTGGTTTTTATCATATAGAAATTCTAACTTGTTTGCTGTTCTAATTCCTGTTAAATTTCTATTTTAATATGAATAGCCATGTTTAACTTCATGAGCGTAATGACATGAGCAATCACCACTGCACTGTAGCGGTAACATCTGGTGCCGTCGTTCCTCAGCCACTGATTACATTCGATGTTATGAAGAGACTTCAGTTTTAACGAATTAAGCTGCCATGGCTAAAAATAATTTGTATGATATTCATTCATATATTTGACAACATCTATTCATTTTCAATTCCACTCTATAAAATTGTATATAAAGTATACTGTTGTATTCGCGGCGTTTAAAAAGGTTAATTTGAATATACATAGTAGACAGGAAACCAAATGAAGTTACAACTGAACATAAACAGTGATGTATATAAATTACATTGCTACTCTTGAAATTAATGGGCTATTTCCAATTTCTCGGAAGCAGTAAAAATACTGATGAAGATCGAAAATAGCTTTAAAAATTATTAAATTAATAAAAATTAAAAAAAGAAAAAATCATTAAAATTTCATTATGACAAAACGACAAATTTAAAATTGAAACGTCTACTCGCTGGGGACACATTCTCGCTGTATTGAATTTTATTTTATTACTGTGTTGTGTTTTTGAAAATCAAATAGTGACCAAAAATGACTTGTCTCTGTTTTAACGCTCTTCTAGAATTGACATGAATGAGATCATTGGCAAAAAGTTCCTTCATACTCCTCCTTTTTTCAATTTTCCCGTAAGTCACAGCACTTTAATTAAGAGACCACTCGTAGAAATCTGCTCTCATTCCACTTTGCGTACACCTCTTTGGAACTCTCTTCATTTGGTCAGTAGCATTGCTGTATGAACTGGTTTGTAATCAAAGACAACTTCTTTTCACACCTTTCCTCGGAAACACTCTTTTTCGCCTTCGTAAAAGGGCTCCCTTTTTCCTGACACATGGAATTAATTTTACACCAACGATGTATAAACAGGAATTTGTCAACTCTCAATAAAGAAAATCTCAACTCTTTGCTGGACTTTCACCAATTAGTTTTTTATCAAGTCGTTCAAAGAAGAGAAAGTCAAATGCTCCTCTTTCCACACTGACCGTCTTGTCGAAGGAGGAGCTGTACAATTTTCTTAATAATAGGCAACGTCATAGGATAGACCACGTATGTCTCCTCATTCATGACATTCTCCAAACTAATCCATTCATTCTACATCAAACTCCTAGGATCATTTTTCATCAAATGGGACCCACTTCACCTTTCTTTTAGTGCTATTACTAATGATGACTGAACACCTTGGTGAATTTGCGTATGTATAATTTCCATTTGCACATTCCTATCAACTGTGGCTGTCATGGGATCTTCATGTAATGCGAATTTCATTTCTGTGCATCCTTCTATTTGAAAAACTTGCGTCCGACCTTTTAAAGCGCATTAAGATAATATCTGATAGAGATTTGTTGTTATTTGCCATGGCAAATGTACGCTGTTCACGCGAAATCGGAAGACCTGCTGGGTTCCTCTTATTTGTCACCATTCATGGTGGCACAATATTTATTAATGTTATGTCTCTCATGGGAACTTTTGCTGTATGGAAAATTTTACCTCCACTGAACCACTGGATGAATCCTTTCATTGCAGCTGCATCACTGGCCACTACAGCGATGTCAATGCCTAGTGTTTTATACTCTGCAGAGTTGAGTGGGAAATTGCAAAGAAACTGGATGTGGAAACTGAGCATTTTCCCAGTGGAAGCAGACGGTGGAATATTAGAATACTGAGGTCACTTCAAAGTATGATGACCCTTTACGTAGAATTCATGGGCTATTTGGTTTCCGAGACGAGGAGAAAAATGTTCGCTGCCATTGTGATGAATACAGTAGATACCGTACTGATATGTAAGCACTTCATGAGGTTGTACGTTTTCCGTTTTCCAACCAAATTGACCCTATCATCTCAAATTGCAAACTCAATTTTCAGTGTCAACATACCTGCTGCGTCAAAGTGCAATTTAAACTATTTTTGCGGTGGCACATGGGATTCTACTTTGGGATCAGTGCTACCGTCGTCGTCAAATAAATCACAGCCATGCCTGTTGATTGCTTTCCCATTCCTCTCGACTTACCAATAAGGGCAAATATGTAGACAACGTTTAGCCAAGTTTGTTCTGTTGCTGTTGTTGTTGGTTGGCTGCATTTGGAAGGAGCAGGTGGAGACGCGAAAAAGGTGGATCAAGGAGAGCAAGAAAATAAATAAAAATTGCAACCTAGAGAATGTGAAAACGGAGTAACCCCAGGGGAAATCAAATCGAGGTTTTGTGGTATTGAACGGTGAAGAAAAAGAAAAGTCAAAAAGCTCCGATTTCAGATTCCTAAATACAACTTTTTTATTACTACACAATGGTTGAGTAGTATTGGCACTATTGACATTTCACAATCGCATTAACCATTCTTCTTGTTGCCTAATAATGACTAGGTGGGAGATTCCGTGGAAAAATTGACAAATGGAAAGTTGTAGGAATATGGCAGGTGTATATCAAGAGTACCGATTCTGTACTACAGAGTACCCATAATATATGTATTTACCTACCTAATAACATTGTACAATTTGTCGTTTCTCCAGAGCAAGTGGTCTGGTTGAATTGCAAAGTCACGGGAATAAAAATAGAATATCAATTGAATCAGCAACGCGATGGTAATTAGTGTCTTCGTTGTCGTGAAAGTTGGTTGAACTCACGGTATAGGAAGGAAAGTAGGGAACATGCGAAGATGTTGGAAGATTTCACAGGCATGTGGGAACTGCAGCCAGCGTCATCGTCATCACATAATGCAGACATCGCCAAGAAAGCACTTAACCTTTTCTGGTGGAATAAATTAAATTACTGAAAAGACCGAGGACGAGGGCTTTGAACGAAAACGCAATAATATTCGGCTTTGTAGTATGTACAGTTGTGGAATAAAAGAGCATCTCATTATTCATTATTGTTCGCCTTTTTTCCCATGCTGTTTTAGAAAACAGAAAAGGATGCAAGGGAAAACAAATCTTTTTTTATTTACCGAGTCGCTGAAGTAAAAACTAGATTGTTTTACATCCTTTTTATTCGTGACGCATTTACACAAGGCTAAACAACTGAAAATGGGTTTAAATCTGTCTGTGAGTCGAGCGTGCATCGAGAAATAATGTTAGAGTGGATTTAATTTTAGTGTTTATTAACTTGTAGTGGGAAACTGAATAAGAATTTGCTTTTATTATTGCAGGTAAATATAATGATAGTCGAGAAATAGCCAAATAGATAAAGTGGATTATCTTGGGAATTCCTGATCGGCAATCACCATCATGGGCGACTATGAACGTGTCCGACTTGTGACATTGGGCGGTCCAAATGTTGGTAAATCCTCAATAGCGAAGCGCTTCCTTTTCAACAATTTTACGGACAAATACAAACCTACCGTGGAGGATCTCTACAGTCAAGAGTATGACTTTGGTCAGTTGACTCTGAAAGTGGATATTCTGGACACGGCGGGGGATCTCCAATTTCCGGCAATGAGACGCGTAAGTTTAAAACATGATAATATGCTAAGTAATAAAGTATGATCAATAAAAAATGTTTACACCAATATAAAAAGGCACACCAGTTAATTCAGTAGGGATAATATCTGAAAGTTCCGGAAAACCGGTAATTTAACTTCCATATTCAGATAACTATTTTGAGTAAGGAGCAGTCGGTTAACGGTTCGTAATGTCTCATTCTTATTACGCAAATCCTGATTTTGTTGCCTCAGGATTTTTAAGTCCTGATCGTGCTGATGACGTAGATCATCTAATTCCGTACGCTGGTCGGTGCTCTTGTGCGCTTGCTGATGGTCCGGGGATGAAAGCATCGTTGTAGTAGTAGTGGCATTAGTGGCAGAATCAGTTGATTCCATTTTTTGAAAATATTCACACTTCTTAATATGCTTAATATAATATAATAAAATCCATATCGGTATCAATTGCCAAAATTAACTTCGTCCTTTACCAGATACATGTTGAATTTTAAAAATATAGGGATAAAAATTCATGAAATCTTTTATTTTTAAAGCACTATTCAACCTTTTGTGTGAACTGATTGGGATCCTCTTTTTGTATTTTGTAGCTGTCTATTGCCACTGCACATGCCTTCCTCATCGTCTATTCTGTGAATAGTCGGGAAAGTTTTGAGCTTGCCAAGGTGTTCTTTGACGAGATCCAGGAGCAACGCGCTGACTTTCAGGAGACTCCTATTGTGTTAACCGGGAACAAAATTGACTTACCATTGGAACAAAGAGAAATTCACAATGACGAGGTGTCAGATTGGCTTGAGTGTAGTTGGCCGACGCTCAAGTGAGTAATTTACATAATAATTTGCTAATATAAAGGTAAACTAATAATTTATGGAATTTTGCTTATTTGTACATTTCAGAGTGAAAGCGATGGAATGCTCAGCAAAGGACGACGTCAACATTCGTGACGTTTTCAGGAGCTTCCTTGCCCTGTCAAAAATATCTTTCGAAAGCAGCGAAGACTCCTCGAATTTGAAACGTCGGTCAAGTGCTCACGCCGGGTCTAAGTCGCCATGCCCCAGTAGCCGTGCCAGTATTTCAATGCAGGGTAGTAGTGGGAGCGGAAGTGGAAGTCCTTCTCATGCGTCTGGTGCAGCTGCTGCGTCGTCATCTGGTGGAAGCTTCTACAGCTTCCACGGAACTCCTCCAAAAACTCCAACCAGTCCAGGAGGCCCATCCTCCTACCAGCAATTTCTCACTGAAGATAGCGCGCTTTCACCCGGAGGAAATAGGAATAAACCGAGAAGTCGCAGCTTGATTAGAAGATGCAGTAAAAAGGTTAAGCAGCAGGTGAGAGATGCCAGTACCGGACCAGGAGATTGTCAAATGACTTAGTTTATTAGCTTCGACATTACTAGACTACTTTAAAGATATTATGCCGATAAAACATTACTAGGGAAAGTGAAAACATTTGGTATACAGAAATAAATCTACGGAATAAATTCTGGAACTAAAACACCTGAAGTTAAGTTTCGATTCATAGTCTATGAATCATAGATTATTTTAATTAAACTACGTACTATACTTATATCTACGTGAAAACTCTCAATTTAAAAGTTAATTTGTTCATAAAAAATGTACTTTACCCAATAAGTAAATTAAACAAACTTATGTTACAGTATAATTAGGCAATATTACAAAACAATATACATATGTATTACATGTGTATACATACATGCATTCCATGCTTTTAAAAATGATTTAAAACATTCTCTTGATGATTATCAAAGTGCATAGGTGTGTTAAAATAGGTGAAATTTTTGAGATGTGAGGTATTACTTGGATAGTTGGAACACTTAATAAACATGCCAAGAGCATTATAATGAAGCTAAAATATATATAGCATGTCGTAGCGTAATTAAATGCTTATTAAGTAAGTACTATTACTTTGAGGGAAATAGTATACTTTTATGCCATTGTTTAAGTGATCAAATTGGTCGGTATAATAAAAGTTCAGAGAGAAGAGTATGCTGTTATTGTGTAACTTTGGACTTGGACAACAGAGGCTTGTATAATCGTTTTAATAAGTTGCAAGTTACAGTTTACAAGAAAACTAATGGTACTTACCTTAACATTTTACCGTTAGTGGCACAATAAAATTTTTCATAACATTCTCGGTACAAGATACAAATCATGCATCAAAATTTAAGAGTACCTTTCTCTGTATACATATTTACTCATATTGCGTTTCTTAAATTCTTAACGTATGCCATAGTATTTAAGATGAATGATAGATTAATTCCATACTAATGTAACTTTCAAGTTCGCTTTAGTCTACAAGAAAGATATTTAACGAATACTAATCGGCTAATGAATACGTACAATAATTTTCAGATGGAGTGATATCATCATGAATCGCAAAATTTCATCAGTAACATTTTTATGCCGTTAATATAACTAAATTTTGAAAATTTGCGCAAACAATAAAGTTAATTTATGTCTAAATGATCAGAAATTAATGATGGCGTATGCTCACACCTGTTGTGGCATAAAACTGCATTCAAATACCACTTTTCAGTGCGATATCGATATTATCTGATTTTCACTCTGGCCATGTAAACATTTCCGATATGATATCAACCGAGTTTAAGATATATGATATGATCCTTTTGTAGACTTTTGGTTCTAGATTAGATTCTTAAACAGACGCACAAATAAAAGTAAATATCAAACTTGGTAAAGTCAATTGTGTAAAATTGACTAATTATTAGGAAAAAATGAATCTAGATTAAAAGCTGCCCACTCAACGTAATAAACAATATTTATGTAGGATTCAGTTGTTTTGAGAATATTTACAATTACTGGCAGACCATAACTGGCGACAGAAGGAACAGGTTCAATAACAACGATAATGTCCATGTACACTTAACTTACAATTACACTCTATAATTAGCTCCATGTAATTAGTTATACATACAGTATGCATACAGTAATATACAACATGAAAAGGTTGGCTAATAAGTTCATGATTTACTTCATAGAAAGTTAGCGTGAGTAGTAAAAGAAAGCTTTTGCAGATTTATGTGGTGAGATGTGTAATTAAATTTCTTTCTATTGTACGTTAACATTATGGTTGATAATAAACATATTGCTAGAGCATGTATTTTGTACATTAGTGGAATGTCTTTGTTTTCATCATTGTGAGCCACTTAATTTTAATGTAATATAATTAGTTAGCTGTATTATATTTTGTCACTAGTAACAGTATTTAAACACTCTAGCATTACTATTAACTGAATCGTTGTGACTTCAAAAATATACAAGAATAAAATGAATGGATGAATAAATTTTACGCCACAGACAAATTTGATTTTTTCCCACCCTTGGATTCATGATATTCGACGTGGGTGAAGAGAGTTTCTGGATTTACATGAAACTTTTCTGTGATTGTTGCTTGCATAAATAAATCTGTATTGCGTGCATTACAAGGGCTTTCGTGTGAATGTGTTATATCACTTGAACTTCATCTTACGTGAAACTTCTGGCGTGGGCTTTAAATTCACTGTCTCGCATCGAGACTCTTCTTTTAATTGGAAATATCTTGCGTATCGTACCATCTTTCCACTTTTTAATATTTTATGACAGGATTACATATAACAATGATTCCAGGTTTGAAAATAAAAGGCGGGGATAATCTTTGGGTTGATAAACTCCAAATGTTGGGTATATTGGCATGTGCTGTTTTATAACATCTTAAATATGACAATTTTGGTTCAGTCGTCCTAACCTTCTTCAATATGCCCCATGCGCCTACATAAAAATGGATAAGATGAAAAATGTAAATTAAATACTGCCTACACATCATTATCATCATGGTAAAAAGAATGAAACGAACTTGCACGTTTTACCTTAAAGCGTATTTCAGTTGCGTGAAACTTTCTATGAACTTTAAGTGGGACCCTTGCATGCTAAAGACTTAAAAGCATACAACGGAAACAGGAGCTTGGCCACAGGGCAAAATATGAGAAAACTTTTCATTTTGTCCACGCCTCATTCAAGTAGTGAACTTTTTTCTACGTTCTCATAGTGATCGTATCGTATCACCTTCACCAACTTATCATCGCATCAACTAAATGCGTATTGCTACTGGCAGGCAAGGGATTTATTAAGAAAGCGTAGGTACTACATTTCACTGCCATAATCATCTACATATTTTGACATGTATGCGAAAAAAGTGGAAATTATGCTTGTGGCGATGATGACGAAGAGGGTTTTGTCCTCTTTTTGTCATTTTAGCAACAACGAACTTTGCTGTGTTGGGTGGGTGTGATAGGTGAATCAGTGTGAAGATGCACAAAAGCTCCCAGAAGTCTGTTTTGTACCCATTTTCTGCATGAAATCTCAAAGCCATTTTATTTAAATCCGAAATGGAAATAAAGTTTCACAGTTTATTATACTCGTGCGACTGGTAGGATATTTCCAGACATCTTGCTGCTGCTGGTGTGATTCTGTCCTCTTCTACAAAACTAGTATATGGGCCTATAAAACAGGTCCATCACATCACACTACCAGGTACTTTAATTTACTCATAAAACATTAAAGTGACAACCTTTGAGTAGTTGAGTTGAAGGTCATACATGGTGGAACAGTATAAAAGTATGGCCTAAAATAAAAACAACTACGCTTAACACCAGTGCATAGTTTTTATTGACGACCTAACCCGTTACTTCATCTACGTTGAAACTAGATACTAAACTGTTTATTATCCCCATCATAAACATAATCAACCACTAAAGTGGAATTTTACTGTATCGAATGGGTATATGTATAATACTCCAAACCCATATAGGTACTTAGTTAATAGTACTAAAAATAACTATCGTCATCGCATTTCATTAACTGCATGAAAAAACCAATAAAAGTTTGTAATCTTTCGGGTTATTGTTCTATTATGCCATCATGATGATTGTCTGTAATGGAGCATGTCTATGTATTTCACGCTTAGAGCTTACTCGACAGTATATTATTATTACGGGATTATCCATCTTTTTCTCTTTACAATGCATACATAGGTAACATCATCTTGTTGATAATAAATATTACGAATCTCATATAAATTTACAAAGGGATTGTCTCAGTCATACCTCATTTATTCATCACTTTTCCCGTCAGTGAAAGTTCTTAACGTTGATGAAACCTTAACAATAAGATAATTCAAAATTCTCAATCATAACCCTAAAGTTTATTTAGTTAAATATGCTTTATGGAAGTGGTGTGTATGTGTATAGAAGTTAGTAATGTGCTTGATTCTACGACTATTCACTCAATTTTTAGAACTATCGATAACTGAGTGTTGGAAACCCAATTTTCCGATTTTTCTACAAGATGTAGTTATGCCAATTAGTCGGCGACATTATAAACAATAATTATTATTTTTAAAAACTATTTGCGGTATGAAAGATGTCAATCGTTATTTCTCACCGAACGTTTGACGAAATGTACGGACGAGGACACGAAAATTGCGGGTAAATAATTACAAGCATTTCACAAAGAACAATATGACAATGGAAATAACAAAAGTAAGAATGTAAAATGTAATCATCTCGGGATAAACCTGGATACAACTCTTCTTTAATTATTTCAAATTCTTAAGCATTTGAAAGGTCGTTTGTTTAAGGGCATTACATATTCAAGGCTATGTGCTTAGTGTTTAATTTTTATTTCGTACTAGCATTTGTTTAGTCTAGACAAACCCTTAAAGAATATTACGTTGTTGATAATGTATTCGATATACATACGGGTATCCCCTCACCAATTGCTGGTTTTTAAAGTTAACTTTCTAAATCTCTCTGCAGGAGAGCTCGTGCTGAGAACGAAGGAAATAATATGGTTAGGTATTTAAGTAACTAATATTATACTTTATCACATTAAAATTAGTGGAAATTGGCAAATCCCAAAGGGCAATGTATGCATCTCTTTGTAAATATTCAAGAAGCACGCAAAGTAGACAAATTTGAAAAAAAAACAGCCGGATACACACACAAAGACCAGCATTTAGTGGAAAAAGAGGAAGCATTCTCAAAGGGAAATCTCACGCAATATCGGAAAAGCTATCATGCGACTGAGGAAAAGACTGTTTGGGGAACAATATTTGTGACAATGGCCAATATTTGTCGTTTTCATCATCATTCCGCGAAGAGGATAGGATCTCGGTGGACGACGATGTCATGCCAAGTTTTATTTTATTTGTGTACCATGAATACGGAAAATAGAAAATAAGATTGCGTTTTGTATTCCTTTCAAACAAAGAAAGATGACGATTATATTGTGTGGTTGTGGCGCGGCGTGAAGCGTGTTTGGGAAAACAATTTGCTGGTTGAGTTTATTACACTGGCTGGTAGGTTGAATGAAACAATTTTCAATAAAACGAAGCAGTTGAGTCCGATGGCAAAAGAAAATGCTAGCAAAGAGCCGGATAGAATGAAGGAGATGGATGAACGGATGAAAAGGAATGGGCCCTGAGGGAAGTCCACCAGTGGACAGGTATTTATTGAAATGTATACCTCCCAGAAGAACAAGTAATTTCATGCATTGTGTTCTCACATCGTTTAAACTAGAAACGCTGGAAAAAGCCACACGAACCCGTTTACCCCGATTTGTTTACTTTTGTTTTATTTTCTTGTATGAAAACCCCATTATTTACGCGTTATTAATATTTGCTCAGCAGTGAAGAAAGCGTAAAATGTTTTTTGTACATGTAATACGTTTTTCGTTGATGTTTCGAATATCCGTTTTGGGCAATCCTAGAAACCCACGAGAATCGCTGTGAATGCGGTGCAGTTTAGGTGCGAGTATGGCAGGTAGTTACTATTATCAGTGTAAATGTCACGGATACTATATTTCACTGCTGTTCACAACAAAAAGACTCATCCGCTTTCACTGAACTCGCTTTCTGCAATACAACTAAAAAGAGAGTTGGAGGGCATGGCATGTTGAAAAAGTAATATTTTTGATTTTCCTTTTTACATGCAAATTCTTCCGTTTGCCTGGCTCACCTGCTTTTCTTTGAAACTCATATATTATGTACCATGTCCCTTTCTCTCGATACTTTTCTAATAAGAGCCAAAAGAGGAAATCAATGGTGCACTTTTGTTCCTTTTGTCTTTCTCTGCGTCTTTAGAACTTCCAAACGAAAATGTTTTATTCAAGAA